>JAQQSS010002382.1:0-13589 GCA_028646465.1 Rhinoceros unicornis | reverse complement strand
GCCACAACAATGGCTGCCGCCAATGTCCCAGTCCCTGGAGAGGTCTCACCTCTCACTGAGATGCACTCAGGGCCTATTAGGTGAGTCTCTTTTCACCACAGCACTGTCCACCTTTCTTTGTGGTGATTTTAGGTTGCTTTCTGAAATGGGTGAGTTTGTGCGTGGGCCCTTTAAGAGCCGGTTTTAGTTTCTTTGTGAACCGGGTTTTCTGGGGGTACTCCCCAATGTTTTAGTAGCAGGCAAAGTCAGATATTCTGCCACTCGTCTCGATTGTGTTGGGTCCACACAATGCCCACAGCGGGGGTGCTCCTTGGCTCGGGCCCCGCTCCTCCAGGGAGTCTGCGTACCTGTGAGCTGCTCCCGGCGGCCGTGAAGCTGGCGGCTTGTGAAGGCGGCATTTTTCCTCTCCAGAAGGGAGTCTCTGCCTCTTCTGCCCCAGTTAGGATTGCCCGTTGTTGCAGGAGTACCTGTTATCCAGTTTTCAGTTCTGTCTCAGGGGTAATTTTTCCATGAGTACTTGTAAATTGGCTGTGTCCATGGGAGGAGGTGAGTTCCGAGTCTGCTTACGCCGCCATCTTGACATAATCCTCTGAAGCCATTTTAAAATGAGCTAAGATGGACCAGTTAATTAAGGTTTGAGGGAAGGGTGATATGTCAGATTTTATACCCATTGACATTTTGGTGATATGGGGCCCTTTCCATGGATATTTCTTTAGAGCTTTTAAACATTAATTTGACATTGATCTGAAAGACAAGAGTTACAGTGCATGCTTTATTGCATTTAAAAAAACATTTTCCACTATTTACTTCACCCTTTGATCCTACTAGTTTTCCTGAGCTATGCTACCTGCAATGTTCTCTGCTCCTATATTTTCTAGAACCATTTTAATTATAAAGATCAACGTTTTATTAACCCAATGAAGAAATTAATTGAAAACATCAGGATTCTGAGCTTGCCATGGATCTAAGCAAGGTCAAGATACTTTCTTCCTGAGTAGTCATTCATGTTCATCTCTCTTCCGAGTCTAAAATTTATCTAGAACAACCTGTGACACCTAGTGTTTTAACACTAAAATCCTGCCCAGAGTTCAGAGTCATCCATCTGGGAAAGACCCTGGGGATTACTTAGTCCTATCCTTTTATTTTATGCATGATAAAATTAGCTCTTAGAAAGTTGAACCAAAAAATTTTAAGGATTTTTAAAAAAACAAAAGTAGTAAATAGGGCCATAACCCCACATCAATGACTGCCTGTCCAAGGGTTTTTCCATCCTACTCCAAGGCTGGGTTTCCATAGGGGATTCTGGAACTTTCAAAGGACTTCCCACACCAGTCAGTAGTGGCCTAAGAAACTTTTTTAAATGCTTCCATTTCCATGAGGTTGCCCTCTAATCAACACTACAGAGACCTGATCCTCAAAGTACTTATCTGACCTTACCCTGGGTATCAGGAAGCACCACCCTGGAAGAGAGGACATTTGGGTTTTAGGGATGGAGAAAATTTGGGGAAGTGATACTGCCAGGACACATTGACTTGGGCTGGGTTTGGATGCTCCAGTAGGGACGTTGGCAGCCTCTGCATAGCTGGGTTAGGGATGCTAAAATGATTGGATGTGTTTGGATCAGAGGCACATGTCACAGTTTTACCCTGTGCTGCCCTGACATGCTTTGCACTCTGCATAACTGGTAACTAACTGAGTGATTTTAGAGAAATCACTTACCTACAGTGGCCCATGGTTCATCTAGTGTTGGATTTCATGATATTGGAAAGTTTTTTCTTTCTAAAATATTGATTCTATTTCTGGAGTCAGCTCATAGATAGAAAGAGCACTGAGTAACTGTGTGCTCTGTAGAGGGTTATCCAAATTTCCTTAACCTCTCTCTCATCTGCAAATTGTGGATCATAGTAACTCCTGACACCTCACGCCTCAGGATTGTGTGAAGAATTGATTTAAAAAGTGAAAAAATTGATGTAAATTGATTATAAACAGCAAAATGATATATGAGTGTAAGGAATGATTACTGTGTTTAATTATGATCAGTTTTTTTTAAATCTCAGTTTCTTTCTGAGTTCCAGTAGAGAGAATTATTTTATATTCACAGTAAATTTCAGTTCCAGCATAAGGACTATGTCATATTTATTTTTATGGTCCCAAAGTCTCATGTAGTACTTGGCACACGTATAAGTGTGCTCAATAGGTTTATTTTTTTTACATTAGATAAAGGAGTCTTCCTCTATTAAGCTTACCCAACTTTTCCCTCTTTCACTCATTATATCCAGGGAAGTCATAACAAGTTATTTAACAATACTGCTGATTTAAACAGTTTTGTTTTCGAGAGAGTAAATGAATACCAGGAATTCATGGACACTAACAATCATTGGAACTTCTTTGACTGTTTCTGGTTAAAACGGAACAGGAAAATGTGAACTGGGTTATGAGGTTCATCATTTTGTTCTTTCTGGAGGCATTTATATGACAGGGAAAATATTACTTGACAAGTACTTTAAGCAGCTACTGTGTGTATGAACATACACTAAGCATTATGGGAGATTTTCAATTTTGTAATATTAAAGAATTATACAGCATGGTTCCTGTTTTGTAAGTGGTAAAGGTCCAACTGAAAAAAGGCAGAATATACATATTCTTACATCTTGGATGAAATAATCATGTATATATATTTAAAAGAAGCACATACAAAATACCATGTTCTAAAGTAAAATTGTAACTGGTCAATGAACATAGCAGAATCATAGTGAACGTAAAAGAAACAATGGCATAAATTGGTCGTGTAGGACAGAGAAGGGAGTTTCAGATTAGACAAGTGGATTGGCAAAGAGACTGGGTAGATGGAGGAGAGCGGCTTTAAATGGTTTGGTGAAATTGGGCTTTGAATTGATATGGAGTTGGAGTTTGGTATTTATGAAGTCACCGGAATACTGAGTTAGAAATGTTTAATCTGATTAGATAGAAATTTGAGCAATAACAAGGATGTGATAAAAAGAATGTGATTGCAGATGATATTTGAGGGATATTAAGTGAGAATTCTCTAAAGTGTTTTGGAATATAGCAAAGATGGAGTTTGAGGGCCTGCTGGAGATCTCCATTTTCTAAACTTAGCATATGGAGAGCCTGGATAATCATTACAGCCATGAAAAGGCAGAGAAGTTTGATGATAGAGGAGTCAAAATTAGATGAAGATTGTCTCCCTTTCTGTGTTCTCATGGATCTAGGAAGATAATCAGTTGGGCAGGTCCAAAGAATTCAAAGAAGAAAAAAAGTGTTTAAAAGAAGGAATCAGTCAGACTTAGTTGGGAAGGTGGACACTTGGGTGGCCTTTGGATTGGTTAAGAGAATTTGCTAGTGAGCCCTAACTAAAGAGAATAGTTTAGAAGGAAGCAGACAATCGTGGAGGGAAATTTCAGTATTTGGGAGATGTTCTATTTGAGAAGTTACACAGAGGTGGGAAAGATCGGGATGATAGATTTAAATGGTGGTTGGATCAAGTGGAAAAATTGTGTGAGAAAGGAATAAAGACTCTTATAAAGACATATGTGTGGGTGCAAAGTTTCCACTGAAATGGGAGAGGCAAGATTCTATAACACATGGAAAAGAGCTATTTCTAAAGGGCAGAAAGACATTCATTTCTTCCTCTGAAGTTACAATTACTTTAACCAACTACTTTCTGTTATACTGGGTGAAAATGCAGCAATTGGTAAGTGGCCAGGACCTAGGACCCCAAATGGATAGAAGCTAGGTGGCCAGAAGGAGTGACATTCAAATAATTTTCTATGGAATTTGGTTAGAGCCACCCATTTCATGTGGTTTGGATGAGGTACAGTGATTTTGGTCAAGCATGTGGTTTAGGGAAGGGTAGGAAGAAACAAATTTCTTCCAGTATCTGCTTTCTCCACCCCTAAGGAATGATTCTTAATCTTTTGGAGGTCATAGTTCTTTCTAGGAGTCTTCCCGGAAAGTGTAGCCACCTTTCAGAAGAATTCACTTGTATGCAACACTTGCTCTTTTGTACACATTTTGAGGGTGTCATGGATGTTTTAAAGACTTTTTATTATTCCCAGTGTAAGCAGCGATCCAAGTCCTCTGATATTTGAATTACTGGTGGATATCTCACTAATACTATATTAAAATATAACTTCATTGTTCTGGGCAACATTATTTTATTTTGATTCTATCTTAATTTTGATAGGCCAAGTGTAAGAAACCACTGAATCTCTCAATTCACTTGAACAGATGGGTGTATTCTGGGTACTTGGACTATTGTTTCTCTATATTCGGCCATATGTTGGGCAATTATTTTGTCAAATAATTGCATCTAATCACTCCTAGGGAAAGCACAATCAATGCTAAAAGTTAACAATCACAATATGTTAATGACTGTATTTGAATTGTCTGGTGCTGTGATAGAAGTAATGAAACCCACCCTGAGATATGGCCTCTTCCTTCTGTTGAAATATCCTGAGAGCATAGCTTCAATAATGAGAAGAATGAATTAGAATAGAATTATAGAAGTTGGAAAGACATGCATAGTCCTCACCTTAATTCATTTTCTTATAAAAGTTTCATGATCATTAAATTTATGTGCTCTTGGTGGTCTTCTGTTCAAATTTAGAGGCAGGACTGGAGAGGAAATAACACAAATGGGAGAATGATAGGAAAAAGGTGAAGTGCACAGTGAATAGTAGGAGATGTGATAATTTTCCAAACTATGTACAGAATCCCAATTTCATGGAGATGATTTAGGGCAGCCACAGCTAGGTTGAGTTGTCTTAGGTGTGAGCATTTTTTTCTTAAGTCATAGCCACTTTGTTGATCAGTGTACTTTCTTTTGTAAAACATTTGGCATAGTGAAATGTTCAGAGTAGTCTTCCAGTGCTGGAGTTGGAAAGATGTATACTCTACTCTCCATGAATGTAGAATGAAATAAGTTCTGGAATTCTGTGTGAAATAGTCTGATTATTTTGCAGTCTGACAAGCATTCTAAAATTGGTATATAGATCTATGCACCCAACATAGGGGCACATAAATATATAAAGCAATTATTAACAGACATAGAAGGAGAAATAGACAGCAACCGAATAATATTAGGGGACTTTAACACTTCACTTACACCAATGGATAGATCATCCAAATAGAAGATCAATAAGGAAAGACTGGCCTTAAATGACACATTAGAAGAGTTGGACTTAGTAGATATATACAGAACATTCCATCCAAACATCACAGAATGCACATTTTTTGCAAATGCATGTGGAACATTCTCCAGGATAGATAACGTATTATGCCACAAAACAAGTCTCAATAAATTTAAGAATATTGAAATATTCTAAGCATCTTTTCTGACCACAACAGTATGAAACTAGAAATCAAATACAGGAAGAAAATTGGAAAAGCCACAAATATGTGGAGATTAAACAAAATGCTACTGAACAATGACTGGGTCAATGTAGAAAGCAAAAGAGAAATAAAAAATTACCTGGAGACAAATGAAAATGAAAATACGATGTGCCAAAATTTATGGAATACTGCAAAAACAGTTCTAAGAGGGAAGTTTATAGCCACACAGGCCTACCTCAACAAACAAGAAAAATCTCAAGTAAACAATCTAACAGTGCACCTAAAGGAACTGGAAAAAGAAGAACAAACAAAGCTCAAAATCAGTAAAAGGAAGTAAATAATAAAAATCAGAGCAGAAATAAATGAAATAGAGACTAAGAAAAATAGAAAACTCAATGAAATTAAGTGCTGGTTCTTTGAAAAGATAAACGAAATTGACAAACCTTTAGCTAGACTCTCCAAGAAAGAAAGAGAAAAGACTCAAAGAAATAAAATGAGAAATGAAAGAGGAGAAACTACAATGGACACCTCAGAAATACAGAAGAGTATAAGAGAATGCTATGAAAATCTACATGCCAACAAATTGGATAACCTAGAAGAAATGTGTAAATTCTTAGAATTTCACAACCTTACAAAACTGAGTCAAGAAGAAATAGAGAATTTGAATAGAACAATAACCAGTGAGGAGATCAAAACCGTAATCAAAAACTTCCCAAAAAATAAAAGTCCAGGACCGGACGGCTTCCCTGCTGAATTCTACCAAACATTCAAAGAAGACTTAATACCTATACTTCTAAAACTTTTCCAAAAAATTGAAGAGGAGGAAAAGCTTCCTAACTCATTCTACAAAGCCAACATTACCTTGATACCAAAACTAGATAAGGAAAACACAAAAAAAGAAAATTACAGGCCAATATCACTGATGAACATAGATGCAAAAATCCTCAACAAAATACTAGGAAATTGAATACAACAATACATTAAAAAGGTCATACACTGTGATCAAATGAGATTTAGTCCAGGGATACAGGGATGGTTCAACAACTGCAAATCAATTAACATGATACACCACATTAACAAAATGAAGAGTAAAAATCACATGATCATCTCAATAGATGCAGAGAAAGCATTTGACAAGAAACAGTGTCCATTTATGATAGAAACTCTGAATAACATGGATATAGAAGGAAAGTATCTCAACAGAATGAAGACCATTTATGATAAAGCCACAACTAATACCATTCTCAATGGAGAAAAACTGAAAGCTATCCCTCTAGGAAGAGCAACCAGATAAGGATGCCCTTTCACCACTCTTATTTAACAAAGTATTGAAAGTCCTAGCCAGAGCAATCAGGCAAGAAAAAGAAACAAAAGGGATCCAAATTGGAAAGGAAGAAGTGAAACTCTCACTATTTGCTGATGACATGATTTTAGATATAGAAAACCCTAAGACCCACCAAAAGACTTTTAGAAATAATAAATGAATATGGTAAAGTTGCTGGATAGAAAATCAACACACAAAAGTCAGTTGCATTTCTATACATTAAAAACAAGTAGCAGAAAGAGAAATTAAGATAACAATCCCATTTAGAGTTGCAACAAAAAGAATAAAAAACCTCGGGATAAACTTAACTAAAGAGGTGAAAGATCTGTACACTGAAAACTATAAAACATTGTTGAAAGAAATTGAAGAAGACACAAATAAATGGAAAGACATTCCATGCCCTTGGATTGGAAGAATTAACATAGTTAAAATGTCCATGCTTCCTAAAGCAATCTATAGATTCAGTGCAATCCCTATCAAATTTCCAATGACATTTTTCATAGAAATAAGAAGAAAGAATCCTGAAATTTATATGGAACAACAAAAGATCCCAAACAGCCAAAGGAATTCTGAGAAAAAAAGAACAAAGCTGGAGATATCACACCCCCTCACTTCAAAATATACTACAAGGACAGTAACCAAAACAGCATGGTAGTGGCACAAAAATGGACACAGAGATCAATGGAAAAGAATCAAGTATCCACAAATAAACTTACACAATTATGGACAGCTAATTTTCGAAAAGCGGGCCAAGAACACCAGGGAGAAAATAAAGTCTCTTCAATAAATAGTGTTGGGAAAACTGGATAGTCACATGCAAAAAAAATGAAACTAGACCATTATCTTACACCATGCACAAATTTAACTCAAAATGGATTAAAGACTTGAATGTAAGACCTGAAACCATGAAACTCTAGACGAAAACATAGGCAGTATGCTCTTCAACATTGGTCTTAGCAGCATATTTTCAAGTACCCTGTCTGACAGGGCAAGGGAAACAATAGAAAAAATAAACAAATAGGACTACATAAAACTAAAATCTTCTACACATCAAAGGAAACCATCAACAACAAAAAAAGGAAACCTAACAATTGGGAGAAGAGATTTGCACATCATATATATGATAAGGGGTTAATATCCAAAATATACAAAGAACTCATACATCCCAACAGTGAAAAAATTAACAACCCAATTGAAAAATAGGCAAAATATCTGAGCAGAAATTGCTCCAAAGAAGATATACAGATGGGCAAGAGGCACATGAAAAGATGTTCAATATCACTAACTATCAGGGAAATGGAAATCAAAACTACAATATCACCTCACTCCCATCAGAATGGCTATAGGTAACAAGACAGGAAATAGCAAGTGTTGGAGATGACGTGGAGAAAATGGAACTCTCATACAGTGCTGGTGGGAGTGCAAACTGGTGCAGTCACTATGGAAACACTATGGAGATTCTTCAAAAAATTAAGGATAGAACGGCCATACCCTCCAGCTATTCCACTGCTGGGTATTTATCCAAAGAACATGAAAACACAAATGCATCAAGAAACATGCAGCCCTCTGTTCATTGCAGTGTTATTCACAAGAGTGAAGACTTGGAAGCAGCCTAGATGCCCATCAAGGGATGAATGGATAAAGAAGACGTGGTATACATACACAATGGACTACTACTCAGCCATAAAAAATGGTGAAATCTGGCCATTTGTGACAACATGACTGGACCTTGAGGGTATTATGCTAAGTGAGTAAGTCAGAGGGAGAAATTCCAATACCATATTATATCACTAATAGACAAGATAAAAACAACAGAAAAACATGTAGAGATAGAGATTGGATTAGTGTTTACCACAGGGGAAGGGGGAGGGAGGAGAGCAAAAGGGGTGATTAGGTACATATGTACGGTGATGGATTGTGATTAGTCTTTGGGTGGTGAACATGATGTAATCTACACAGAAATCAAAATATAGTGATGTACACTCGAAATTTATATAATGTAAACAAATGTTACTGCAATAAAAAATATAAATAAATGAAAACAATACAAAAGAAAGAAAAGCAAATAAAGGGTATTTAGGAGAAGGGAATTCTTTTGAGTGACAAAAGATGTAGCTAAATAAAATGATTCTGGTTATGTGCTTACCTTTACCAGTGTGTTGTATATTTTCATGTGATCTCATGCTACTCTTGGCATCCTTTGATTTCCACTTGAAGAACTCCTTTCAGCATTTTTTGTAAGGCAGATTTGGTGGTGATGAATTCCCTCAGGATTGTTTATTGGGAAAGTCTTTATCTCGCATTAATTTCTGAGGGATAACTTTGCTGGGTATAGTATTCTTTATTGGCAGATTCTTTCAGCCCTTTGAACACATCATTCCATTTTCTCCTGGTCTGCAGGGTCTCTGTTGAGTAATCTGCTAATCACCTTATGGGAGTTTCCTTTTACAGCAGAAATGTATTTTCTCGTGCAGCTTTTAAAATTCTCTCTTTGTGTCTAATTTTAAACAGTTTTATTATATGTATTTTGTAGAAGATTGTTTTGGTTGAAATTTTGGGGTGACCTATTAGCTTCATAAACTTGGATGCCCAAATCTCTTCCCAGATTTGGGAAGTTTTCAACCATTATTTCTATATTTTTTATTTTATTTTTTTAAATTTTTTGTTTATTGCAGTAACATTGGTTTATAATATTGTATAAATTTCAGATGTACATCATTATACTTCTATTTCTGCATAGATTACATCATGTTCACCACCCATCAACCATTATTTCTTTAAATAAGCACTCTACCTTTTTCTCCTCTCTTCTCCTTCAGACACTCTAATGATGTGTATATTATTGCTCTTGATGGTGTCCAATAAATCCCATACACTTTCTGTATTTCTTTTCATTTTTTTTTGCTCCTCTGAAATGATAATTTCAATTGATCTGTCTTCTAGCTCACTGATTCTTTCCTTTGCTTGTTCCAATCTGTTCTTGTAATTCTCTATTGAATTATTCAATTTAGTAATTCTATTTTTCAGCTCTCAAATTTCTGTTTCATTCTTTGTTATGTTTTCTATCTCCTTGTTGAACTCCTCATTTTCTTCTTTTATTGTTTCCTTATATCACTAAATTGTTTACCTGTGTTCACTTGTAGCTCTCTGAGCACCTTTAGAACAATTATTTATAGTACTTTGTTGGGAAATTCCTGTATTTCCATTTTTTTGTGGGCCATTACTGGAGACTTACTGTGGTCTTTTAGTGGAGTAATTCTTCCCTGATTCTTCATGACCCCTCGAGCCTTGCATAGGTTTCCTCATGTTCAAAAAGCAGTCACCTCTTCCAAACTTAATGGACTAACTTTGGTAAGAGAAGATTTTCACCTGTGGGTGGGGGAATGCTGGGAGATTTTCACCCCAAATCAAGTGATGCAAGGTGTGAAGTGTGGGAGTGTGTGGCTGAACATTCTTTGGGGGGGAGGGTGTGATGTCCCTTCAGCTCAGGCCACAGATGTCCACAGTATTGACAACTGTGTGAACCTTGGTGTGCACTGCCAGGATCTGCAGTGGCTGCAAGGGCTATAGGAGTGCTCAGTGTTGCCTCCAGGACCGGTGGCTAGGGACCAAGGAAGGCTCAGTGGTTGCCAGAGCAGTGGTGTGCATACACTCAGCTGCAGAGATTGAGCTTCAGGTCCTATGTCAGGTCAAGGGCCAGGTAGAGACACACATGTAGTGTGTAGGGGCCAGTGTAACTAGCAAGGATCAAGAAAACTAAGGGCTCACTGGCAGTTGCAGGAGCCCTGGCTGTTAGTGTGCCTTCACATGGCTGCACACTCTCCTCTCAGGATTGTGCACTGTAGTGAAGGTTGGTGATGGTGATTAATCCAGGGGTGTGCAAGTACACAGCTGGAGGGGCTAGGACCAAGTGTGTGCCCAGTAGTGGATGTCAGCTGGGGAGTGTATGCTGGTGTGTTGCATTCACACAGAAGCAGAGGCCTGAGCTGGCTTCAGTTGTGGTTTTCAGACTCTAGCTGGGGTTGGAGGCAGGGAGCTTGGAAGGACTCCAGCATCTGACATCAGCAAATGTGAATACCTGTGGGACAAAAGCTGGTGTAGTTTGCAGGGGGTCCAAGGTGGCTGTGCTCTCTGTTGGTTTTGTCAATGGTGAAATCTGTGAGGATTGTCTGCTGAACAAATCACTGTGAACTGCAATCACTCCCGCTGTGTGGCTGCTGTTAGTAGCCCCTGCATTTCTTCCTTGCTCCTGGCCATCTCTGTATATCTTAGCTTTGCCAGTCTGGGTGGGGTGAAATCCAAGCAGGACCTTTGTGCAGTGACCCAAAAGGCTGAAGAAGCTAGTTGCTTACTTGTTCTTCCTTTCCTGGTGAGGGCAACTCTTTCTAGCTGGAAAGTTCCCTCTTGGCACTGAACAATGCTGGCTTAGGGGATGAGATGATCTTTGACATGCACTTATGCCTGTCCTCTACCTACCCACAAAGAAGAATCCTGGCCAGGGTACCTAGAAAGTAGATTCTGTACTCAAATATTCCTATATATTTTTTGTTAAGGATTTTGATAATGACCAAGAGCAAAAGGCAAGAGAATATTGTCTTGAATTAATAGTGGTTTCTTTTTGAGCTCTGATTGAAGGTTTCAGGTAAAAGAATTCCACTCCATAAACTTTAGTGTTCCTACTGTCTTGGGTAAGACAGCTTATCACAAACTTTCACAACCTTTCAGCTCTCTCATGTTTGTGTATAAGAGAGTTAAAATTTAAAAGCAAGTGTTTCCTGTGTTCAATATTATGATTAAAATTTCTTAAGATTCAGGTGCTTAAAAAAATCTCATATTTAAGGAAACAAAGACCCTTCAACTAGCAGCTCTGTTATTAACCCACTGTGTTACTGTATGCAAAGGTCTTTTCCTCCCTGAGACATTACTACATTGCTCTTAAAACAAGAAAGTAAGGAATTTCTTTAGATGATTTCTAAGATCTATTCCAGATCAATTATTTCTGTTTTCTCTCTTCTAAGAAGAGTAAAATGGCAAGGCATCTGAGCCACCAGAATTGTAGTGTAGACACAGCTAAGATACAAGATCCCCAGGCAAAGGTATTGCTCTGAAGAGAGACAGTGAGAGAGAGAGAGACAGAGAGTGTATGTGTGTGTGAGAGAGAGAAGAAACATACAATATAAAAGTGTTTTAAAATCTGCTCTTCTTCCAGGACTAGAAAAGCCCCGAGGCAGTGTACGTCAGACATGAAATTAGACAACGAATAACTGCATTGTTGTGAAATCTAGTTCTTTGATTTTTTGACTCCTGGCAACCTGGCATTCTAAAGATTACAAAGAGACCAACTTTGCTGAACTCTCATTTTTATTTATCCATGGTGAAATTATTGACTCAGTAACTGTTTAATTTTTAATGAATTGTTTATTGCCAAAGTGAGACTGCAAGATACATAATAATTACTCAACACACGTTTGTGCAATGTAATTGAACTGAAATACTTTCCAGTGCAGAGTTCACAAGTTATAAAATCAGAGTTGGGGTCTTCACCCTTTCTTAGAAGTGGAAATTTGGATGAATCCCTTCAGTTCTGATTCTCATTTTCCTCATTTGTAAAATGGATAAAAAAATACCTGTCTCATTGGTTCATTATAAGAGTCAAATAATACAATATTCACAAAAGTGCTTCATAAATTTCACAGAATGCAAATGAAAATAATTATTCTTTTTGAATTAAGGATGTTTTTTCCTTTAAAATAGCGCTTTAAAATTCTAGATATTCTATTTAAAAATCTAATAATGATTTTACAGAAGATTTTTTAAATTAGGTTCTTCTGTGTGGTATAAAGTGGCATTTTGACATTATTACATTTAGATGCTGATCTAAATCTATTATGTTCTTGATTGTGGAATCTGGACATGGTGGGCTTTCCAGACTGGGATATTTTTGTTGTCATTAATTCCCCAGGCTTCTTCCTAAGCTCTCCTAACTGGTGACTGCTTATTAGCCTTGCTTCTCTGCTGCTGCAGAAGCTACGGGGGGAAGATCTTGTCTCTCAGGACCTCCCAGCTCACTTCCTCTAGACTGACTCTTCCTGCTGCAGGACTGAGCACAGTTCATCATCAGCAGTGTAGAAGACTAAGCAACACTGGAAGTCCTGTACTGGGCTCTATATGTGCATGGCTGCTAAGATGGGGACTTCTTTCCCTTCAGGCTGCTGTTATGTGGGCACTCATTCCTACTTTTCTGAAATGATAATCGGCATATGTGATGTGTCAGATGTCCTAGGTTCAAATTCCAGCCCTACCCTTTATTAACGGAGCAGGGGTGTATCTGAATCTTTTCAAGGTAACTCAGCCTAAACATTTCTATCACAAAGCATTTTTTGAAGATTAAGTGAACTAACAGGATGGAAAACATCTGGTACAGAAGAGCTTCTAACATATTTCTTCATTCAATCTTGTGCTGTTGGTTATATGCTTGTTGTATATTGATGTAGCTATATTATGAGATTAGGATACTTAAATATTCAAAAAACATTTATTTTGGATAAATGTTATTCAAAGCAAATACCCAAATTTATCCAAAATAAATGTTAATGATATACTTGCTAACAATGAATAACCTTCTAGAACTATTGTCCATAGCACTTAACGTTGTAGTTTTCATCATTGTTATTTTGCACTTAATATTTGATACATAGAATTTGCTTTTAGTATTCAAATTTATTTGGCCCATACTGGTCATTGGGCAGTATATTCAAGAGGTCCTTCTTTTATTTTATTAATTTATTTTTATTTTTTTAATTTTTTGTTTATTGCAGTAACATTGGTTTATAACATTGTAAAAATTTCAGGTGTACATCATTATACTTCTATTTCTGCATAGATTACATCATGTTCACCACCCAAATACTAA
>JAQQSS010002381.1:0-13589 GCA_028646465.1 Rhinoceros unicornis | reverse complement strand
AAATCCAGCCATTTGTGACAACATGGATGGACATTGAGGGTATTACGCTAAGTGAAATAAATCAGAGGGAGAAGGTCAAATACCATATGAGCTCACTCAAAAGTAGAAGATAAAAACAACAACAAACAAACACACAGAGACAGAGATTGGATTGGTGGTTACCAGAGGGGAAGAGGGAAGGGAGGGGGGCAAAAGGAATGATTAGATACATGTGTGTGGTGATGGGTTGTAATTAGTATTTTGGTGGTGAACATGATGTAATCTATGCAGAAATAGAAGTATAATGATGTACACCTGCAATTTATACAATGTTATAAACCGATTTTACAGCAATAAAAAAAAAAGAATAACTTCACCATCTATTGTATTCTCTGTTTGAATTAAAGAACCTAGATGTCCTAGCAAAGGAAAATTGAACTTCACAGGAATACATTCACACTAGATCAATGCCTATTAGGCTTTGTGTAGGAATTTAGGAGTCCTGGTGACAGCCTTGACCTACACACGTATATTTGAAGAGGAAGTGCCTGTCAGCATAGAAGCAGATGTTAAAGAGGGACACTGACTGCCCTTCTTTTACCATGTGTTAAACACTGAGCGTTGGTATGTGTTTCTCAATTTGGTGATTGATAAACAGAATCTAAACAAAAGAGGGCACATGAAGTGGTTTTTAAAAAATTGCAACTTAAGGGAAAGTGGACAAATCTAAAGAATTAGAGGAAGAATATATTTTAAAAATTGTCTATTGAAAATGTTATGAGAAGCAAGGGGAACTAGAGGCAGGGCAAAAGCCACAAGAAATAAAAATCTATAATAACTTCAGAGATGTACAATGAACTGGCTAGAGTCAGAAAAATAAAAGAAGAAAAGACTCTAAAATCTATTAACTAAATTAAAATGCATTTTTTTTGGTTTTGGTGAGGAAGATTAGCACTGAGCTAACATCTGTTGCCCATCCTCCTCTTTTTGCTGAGGAAGATTGACTGTGGGCTAACATCTGTGCCCATCTTCCTCTACTTTGTATGTGAGACGCCTGCCACAGCATGGCTTGATAAGCGGTGCATAGGTCTGCGCCGAGGATTCAAACCAGCAAACTCCAGGCTGCCACAGCAAAGTGTGCAAACTTAACCACTACGCCACTGGACTGGCCCCTTAAAATGCATTTTTGAGGCAAAAAAGACTTGTTATAGCAGAAAATTTACTCATTAATGTGGAGGATAAGTTTGAGAAACTTATCAAGAATGTAAATTAAAAATAAATATTTATTCTAGGCAGCAGATCCAGTTTATAATTTAATGCTAGGTGAAAAATAAGAAAACAATTTCACTATGTACAGAAGAAATAATCATATATACAAGCAAAGAAAACATTTCTGAAGTGAAGAAATATTAAATATGAAAACTCTGGTAAGGTATGAAGGCAAAGAAATTAGTTTACACGAAAAGTAATAAAAAATCAGGCTGGTGTGACATTTCTTCTCTCCAAATATAAATTACAGAGGCCAATAGAATTTTGAATAAAAATTAATCTCATTCCAGGATGGTGAGCCTCATAAAACTTTTATTCACGTGATGATAATACTTATTATACATAACGAACAGTAGTTGTACCACACTTATACCCTTCCCAAGAATATTATGTGAGTATCCTTACCAAGTAAAACGCTTGACTTGATGTTAACCTGTGAGGTAAATCAAAATCAAGAATTCAAAAATGGTAAAGTGATGGCATTAAATGTCTGATGAAGAACACTGAAACCAATTAACTAAATTGAGTAAAGTATAAATAGTGGTTATAATTATGGCTATAAACTTGAGTGCAAAAACTCAAAACCATTCTAAGAGGTATTTTACTTGGTAATGCTTAAAACATAAAAAACGAGTTTGATCTGAAACATTTATTTAACGAAAATATATGTTTTATGGTGTGGGATATTATGGAATGTAAAAATTTGCTTTATGATTTTTCTCTATATTTCAGCTTTTGACATTGAATATGTATGAGATTTTTAGTTAACAATATGTGTAAACATTAAATGGTAAGGAAAAGGGTTTTCAACAAATGTTGGTAATTAGGCTCTTTGGAAATAATGTACTAACTAAATCACAAGATCCAGATAGATTCTAATTTTATGCCATAATGAAGTAAAATATATAAGGAAATATAGATTATTCTTTAATAAATCTCTGGAAATACATACCACAAGAAAAAGTAAGATGGAAATCACAAGTTGAGTATTTTCGATCAATAAATAAATGTATAAAATCCTCAAACAGAGAAAGTACATGGATATCAGTAATGGTAATAAGAATTATATCACCATAAGCATTTAGTGAAGAAATAATATATTACCAATTCCAGAAGAGTTACAGTTGGAAGATAAACATGACAAAAAAAATCACAGTTCCTACTAGTCAATAAAATATAGGTTGGCAATCACATAACTTTTGAAAACCTATAAATTTGATGAAAAATAACAATATTTCTAATACTTGGCACTAGCACAAGTTTTGTGAGTAAGGACTTTTTGTAAAGAATTTGACAATGTATATGAATGGCCATATAAGTATCTGTACCCTTTGATGTAGTCATTTTAGTTTAATGAATCTGTCCCAGGAAGGAACTAAAAAAATGTGACTCATGCATGTGAGTATAAAATGTAATATTTATATTAAAGAAACACATGATACAAAGAGACCAAGTGTCCATCAAGAGGTAAATGATGACATTTCACGCTAACAATCCAAACCACATTTGTTCAAGAATATAACAATGAAAAACACATTTATTGACTTGTGAAAATACTCACAGCATGACATTAAATAAACAAAGCAAGAAATAATCTATTATATTCGGTATAACTCTAAATAGATGTAGATAGCACCAAAGAAAGAATATACCTCAAAATAGCAATAAAGACTCTTGCTAAAGAGTAGGATAACAAGTGGCTTTAATTTCTGCATTATATTTTTATGTATTTACAAATATATATATATGCATGTATATATAGTGCAGGTATTGTTTCTATACTAAAAAAGCCATAAAATCCATGGATTTCTTTTCAGCATGTTGTATTAGAGATACATTGAGTTAGGAGACTTGGATTGAGTCCTGTTCTGTTACTTAGTAGCTTTTTCATTTTGCACAAGTTACTAAAATTTTATCTGAGTTTCAGTTTCTTTATCTCTAAAATGGAGATGATACTATATCATGGGGCTAGTGTGATGATTAAATGAAATAAAATAGTGCCTTGAAGTCACTCATACTGCTCACCAGGCACTGGATTACCAATGGTACTTAGATCACACGAAATTGTAATCCAAAAATTTGACTTGTCAAACTCCGTGTTTAGGGATACTCTCTTGTAGAATTATATACAAATATATGCTTGTTATGTGTGTGTGTTTTCAAGTGTACACACATATATATTAATGGAGGTAAAGCCATAAATTCTCTTCCATAATTCTCCTTCATTTTAATATCTAAACACTTAAGAATCTCAGTTTTCAACTATGAAATTGATTGACAGAGGTTAGGACTCTAGGCTGCAAATGCCCTCAGAAATTTCACAAGTTTCTAATGGGTCATGATACAAATGTTTTTGATTATTGAATATCCCATTAAATGTGCTGTTGCCTTTTCCAAAGAGTTTACAGACTGATGCTGGCAGCTCTGCTTCCTCTCCAGTGGTCCATATTTTTATTGGACCAAGTCCACACAACCCTTCTTTGCATTCTCATTACCAATTCTAGGAAGACTTGAATTGGTTTTCAATTTCTTTATTTGATAGATAGCCTATTGGTTGAATAAACAGCTAAGAGTGTATATGCTTTTATGTGTATAGTCTTGAATTTTCCTTTTACTGTTTCAGAGAACTTTCTATATTTCACTTGATGTTTGTGTCTTCAATTAGCAAAGGTGCTAGATGTCTGACTTACCTAGTAAACTCAGTGGGTGTTAACTTTATTGCCTCTTTAGGTCCAGATTATGCTAAATTCATTTCAGAGTATGGAATTCAATATGATTACAATATAATTGCATTGTTAATTGCAAGTAAAACCTTCTTTAAAATTAATGTTTAAAGTGGAATTGCAGTCAAAAGCAGAATGAATGAGGAGGTATTGTTATAATAGAGTGCCCTGAGGGAGATTAGTGCATTTCAGAGAAATTTGGTTTGTGAATCAGGAAATAATCCCTATTAAATCTCCCGAGAAGGCCACCTCTACTTCCAGAAACTGTATTTCTGGTGAGTTAGATACTCAGACTCTTTTTTCCTTCCTTTGCATTTGGCTGGATAATCTCTTTTAAGACAGAGAAATAAGCCTTCATTCAAGATCTTTCTTTTTCTTTTTCAAGGGCTCACTGTAATGGCTTTTTCTTCTACCTTGAACATCTTATGTCTAACGAAACTCTTTCCACCTATTTGATGGTGTGAGAATTAAGCTCGTATCCTTTCCTTATTCTTTACATTTCAGAAATTCAAATGTCTTCTTGTATTCAGAAGAGGTGATTTTATAACACTCTTCAATGGGTATCTGTCATAAAATGTGTCCTAGCATAGCGCTCAATATCACAAAGCAAAAAAAATTTTTTTAGATAGTCTTCCTTTCTTTAACGTATAAATAGGTTACTTTTATACCTATTTTGACTCATTTTTTATTGGCTAATGATAGGTAGTTGCTAGTTTTCTCCTGTATTTCCTGATTCCTGAAAATATCTGAAAAAAAGAAATTATAAAAGATGATGCGTCTATACTGTATACAGAAAACTAGAAGCTAACTTGTTCTCTCTTAGTCTCAGATTAAATTTCTTCATGTGCAGAATCATAGTATGTCTACCTGGAGATCTTCAGTGATTATTCAGATTTAACATTTTACTTTATAAAAAATGAAACCGAGACACAGAGAATCTTCAATTCCCAGTTAGGGAGTGACCTTTTTCCTGGACCTTGCTGCCTTCCATGATTAGATATTTCTTCATCTCTTTTGACTCTTCAATAAATAGGTTTTCCTAGGTAATGGTGACTGGCCAGGAGAGAGAGCCAGAAGGAGCTGTATCGAGTTCAAGAAACTTACCATCACCAGGTATCTGACTTCAGGCTTTTTTAAAACCCTGGCTATTTGCCATTTCCCCCTGATTTGGGCTCTGCATACTCTACCACATGTGTGCTTAACTGATTAAACAATCAATAATTCATTCACAAACTTTTTTCTAAGCTCTCCCATGTGCTTTCAAAGAAAGGGGGACAGATGTACAAAACTAGCTATGATATCAATTCAAATAAAGTGAGAGTTAAGTGGATTTTCAGATTGTAGATGGAGAGGGGCTTGATTCCAATTGAGAAATAAAAAATAGTCTTCAAAGAAAAGTCAGTCGGGCTATTCCTTAAACACTATAAGGCATCTGAAAATTGAATCTAAACAGGCATACTGGGCTCAGCAAACCACCAACAAAAGTGTGGAGATGCTCAAATGGAGAAAACAGGAAATGATGGGGGTTACAATTGGGTTGAGAATATTTCATGGAATATAATAAGAAAGATCCTTGTGTCAGTGGTCTTTTTTGCGTGTTCCAGCCTCTTCTATCTATGCAGCTAATAATTTGACCTTTTGTCAATGTCAAGAAACATGGACTTTTTTCAAGTTTTGAGTATTTTCTTTAGGGATTCCAACAATCTTAGTCTATATTTTCCATAACATCTTGAGCAGCCTGTGTATCGTGTGTCTACAACAGGGAGCATCCTGGATGACGTGAGTTAATGCATGTTGAAAGAATTCTTGGCTATAAAATAACACAAGGTTATTTGTCCATGAAATTATAAACTTCACTACTGAAAGATACCTAGTGTTAGAGCAGGCATTTTATTAAATGAAGCAACTGGAAGGCAATATTTTTGCCCACAATGATGCAACACTGGTAGTATTACGTATTTATTTTTTAATTAAGAGACTGTTTCTTTAGAATTCTCTTGTTATAAAATTAGAAAATCCAAGTTCCTCTGAAGAAGAAATATTCGTTTCAGAAACACACACACACACACACACACACACACACAATTTTCTTCCTTTTTGGAACCAAAGTCACAGAATTGCATTAATCATGTATTGTTATTCACAGATTCCTGACATTTCTGTCCATACATGGCTCTTTCTGATTATATTTGTTTAAATATGTATTTGTTAATATAATTAACACCTTTAATGTATCATACATTCCAAGAACTCAAATATTTCTGAAAATTTACATTTACCTATATACTTTTCCCCACATTCTGTGTTTGGCTTCTCACCCAGAAGCATCACATATCCAGAAGTTGAAGCTTATTGTTCCCTTGTTTTTCTTTAGTATATTCTATCACACACACATATAAATACTTAACAAATAAGTTGTGCAGTTTAGCTTATTTTTTTAACTTATTAAAGGAGGTATAATTTTATATTAACATCTTAATGTAGGATTATTTTTTTAGATAATTAACTATAATTTGAAAAGAGGAGATAAGAACCTGAGGGAATAATAATAAAAGCCCATTCAACAAACATTTATGGAACAGTTAACATTTGCAGGCACTAGGGATACAAATACAAATAAAATATAATTCCTTCTTTGAGGAATTTGTGACTTGCGAGAAATGAATATTAACAGATAATTGCAGTAAAATGTGAAAAGTACTATAAAAAAGATTTTTGTACAGTAGTACAAGTATATGGGAGAGGTGACATTTTCCTTAAGTTTTTAAGGATGTTTGGGATATCATTATAGTATGCGATACATTTCAGGTCGAGGGAGACAACTGTGTAATGCTATTGAGTTGGCAGTAGAACAAATGTCAAGATATCAAGAAATTATGAAGGATTGAATTAAGGCAGAAGGAATTAAGGTTAATGGATTAGTAAGAGTACTAATGGATTAGTGGGGATAATTACAGAAAATAGTAGAAGTTACTATCATTACTATCTATACTGTAGATACTACAGTCATTCATTGCTTAAAGATGGGACACATTCTGAGAAATGCATTGCTCCACGACTTTATCGTGCGAACATCATAGAGTGTACTTACACAAACCTAGATGGTAGAGACTACTACACAGCTAGGCTATATGGTACTAATCTTATGGGACCACAGTCGTATATGCAGTTTGTCGTTGACCCAAACGTCGTCATCCGACTTATGGCAGTATAGATTATATAAAATTTAGTGACTATTAGAAATAGCAATGGAAAACAAGTAAAAGGTAAGTTTTGGATAGACTCCTACATTGTGCAACGGAATAAGTGATGGTGCTTCTACAGATGAATAAGTGAAGGAGTTGGTGGGGGAAGAAATTTTTGTTTTCTACATTTAAAAATATTTTACCTAATTACAAAGGTAATATGTTTTCATTGTAGAATATTTGTAACAGGTGTGCAGCAGAGAAATCTGTCACAACTTATGCATTTTAGTATACACAGACCTCATGACCTGTGAGTGTATGTGTGTGTGTGTGTAGCCCACACAAGTTTATTAGTACAAGTGTTCAAGGAAGCCTACTGCAGCAATATTTGGGGGAGGGCAGGGTGGGAGGCAACCTGAGTATACATAACTTGAATCAATAAACAAAATATGCATGCAATGAAATTTTAACCTGCAAATAAAGGCAGTATTTTTCTGTTATATATCTTGTATTCTGTCCTTGTATTTTTTATTATTATCACAAAACTGGCCAGATGTGACTGAATTATCTAATCCATGACTTTCGCTCATATGGAGTCACTGTGCTCCGAAATCTCATTACTACAGAGGTTCCCTGCCATTTGATGTTAGGCATAGCACGGATGTAATTTGTCTGGAAGCTTCAATGACTACTATAGCGGGTCCTGGCCTTACATTCATATCCTTTTTTTATAACCCAAACAGTTCACATGCAACAATCTGCCTTTTTCTCTGAGCCCCACATCAGTTGCCTGGTGTCTGGTTCTCATAAAATTATCCTGACGTTCATTAAGCAAATGTCCTTCGAGTTTTGACTGCAGGGTGAGGTGACCCACCAGACGTGGTATTCTGGTGTGGTTTGAAGGAAGCACACAATGTTTACATTAACCTTTTCAGGCCCTGTCCCATGTGGGGTTAGCAGCACGGCAGTTAAATAAAGATGCTTAGTCATCCAGAATCCTGTAAGCACTTGACACCATGTCAAGTAATCTACTCTACCACCAGATGATTTGGCCGTTCTGGATGCGGTAGAGAAGCAGCCCAGTAGTAAGAAGCCAATGCTATTTGAGTACCTATCTACGTCAGGACATTTCTCTGACTGTTTTCTTTTCCCTTTGGTAACGTTCTTTTACCAAACCTCGTTATGAGGTGACTGGCCACTAATAGGAGAGGGATGAAAATTTCATCCTGATTTTACGAATTTGGACTACAAACAGATTCCTCAATTATTTTATTTATTTCTTGGATTGGGATCTTGCAGACAGAGCATAACAGACAGGGCAGACTAGTAAACAATGCCCCTTCATATTGTTGAATGATTCACTAAGGAAATTTTATACTAACAGAAGAACTCTCTTTTATCCTGCTTTATGCTTCACCGTAAATGATAAACTAGAGAAATCTGGCAATAATAGTAGCTTATTCCAAGAAAGAATAGAGATACTTATAGAAATGACCACATTTAAACCTATATGCATTTATTTTTCTAACAGATGAAAGACAAATCTGAACACCTGCCTTTTCTTGGTTAAAGCTTCTGACTTAAAATAGCATGTGGTTTTCTTAAAACTTGTTATTTTCTCTGTCTTTCCCTTCTAATTTATGAAAAAAGAACATAGCATCTATTAGTAGATTTAAATGTTCCTACAGCTTCAAGGCAACACAAATATCATTTTACAAATGTGAAATTTGTCATAATGCTCAAGTAATGGAAAAAACATCATGAAGATTTTCCTCTGTAAGTGCTTGTGACAGCTAAAAAGTAATAATTCCTATTAATAAGTGATTTAATGTGTTCCAACATGTGTCCAGGCCCACAACTATTATGTCAATAAACAGCTAATCAGTTTAATGTGCTGTAGGCAGGGACTAGTAATGCATTCAAATGTAAAGATAACAAGGACAGGAGTCTTTGTCTCTTCTATTGTGGGTTTTTTCCCCAAGGGTGACAGGCTCTGAGACATCCCTATATGAATTCCCTTGAATTTGTACTTGTCTAAAATGTCCATTCTCAAGTTGACTCTTATCAGTGGACTATTCTGGAGCCATTTTTATTCCGCTCTAATCTTCCCAGTGTATCTTGCTGCCTCTGCAGTGTCTTACTTTGATTAGGGTGTGTGCTCCACCCTTCTTGACAGGAAGACTGAAGGTGCAGGACAGAAGGAAGATGGGATGGGGGAGGAGGGCCAAGGTGGAGAATTCAAACAGATTTTCTTTTTTTATTTTTTTTTGTGAGGAAGATCAGTCCTGAGCTAACATCCATGCCAATCCTCCTCTCTTTGCTGAGGAAGACCGGCCCTGAGCTAACATCTATTGCCAATCCTCCTCCTTTCTTTTTTCCCCTTCTTCTCCCCAAAGCCCCAGTAGGTAGTTGTATGTCATAGCTGCTCATCCTTCTAGTTGCTGTATGTGGGACGCCACCTCAGCATGGCGGGACGAGCAGTGCATTGGTGCGTTCCTGGGATCTAAACCCGGGCCACTGGTAGCGGAGCACGTGCACTTACCTGCTAAGCCACGGGGCCGGCCCTCAAATAGATTTTCTATGTCCTGCCCTTAGTTAGAAAAGAAATACCCACAAGTGAGTATGGTTGAAAGATTTATTTCTTAAGCTGGTATTTATGAACATAACCATGTTGAGTATATGTGCATACGTGATTGTGTCTGTCTGCATGTGTGTGTTTATATATGTTTATCTATAGATAATGCATTTTTATGCTAATATGATCATAAAAATATTTCAGAATATAATATTGGCATTACACATGGATGAGAAGACTGAAAAAGCATATATTCTCAAGAACTTTCTAGAGTATTATTTGGAGACAATGATAATGATTAAAGATAACTATAATTTATCCAATATTTCCACTGCACCACTGGCTTTATAGATCCTCTTTAAATAGCCCTTGCAATAACCATCTTAGAAAAATACTGTTATTGCATCTATTCTAAAGATTAGCGAAGTACAGCAATATGGGATTTTGTTTTCTCTAACCTGCTTCTTTTTTTCCTTCCAGCCCACACTCCCATTCCTGGAAGAAAGTCTCTTTGTGGATACAGTCAAGAGACAAAGGCATCAGTAGCAAAATAAGCTTCATAGTTAGGCTATGAGACTTGGCCCACAGCAGCAATAGGATAGTAACCCTTGTGGGTGCTCTACACTGAAGAAACTGGAAGTATTTGAAGTATCCTCCAGCAGAGCACTCCATGGCTGGACATCTCTCCAGGACAGTGCCTAGACTTGATTGGGAAGAGAGTCCTAGGGGAGGACTGGTGGATTGGAGGAGGGAACTCAAAAAGAGAAGGAACTTTGGAGCCCCTATGCAATAGGAACTCTGAACGGCTGTAGTGAGACTTAGGGGTATCGGTGAAGACTTCTTTTGCAACATCCTCTGGCCTCTAGCTGAATTGGTAATTCTTTAAGAGTAAAATTCTTTTCTTTCTAAGAACAGATTGTTCCTACAAGCCTTTCCAGATGTTGCCAGCATAAGTATGGTGTGATAGAAAGAAGTGAAGTAACGTAACGATGATTCCACTGCTGTGGCTAATTTTTAATTTGAATTCATGTCTATCTGACTCCAAAATCTATGTCCTTAAATGCATATATACTGTTCATAGAATAGACAAGGGACAACTTGTATCTCTGCCATCATAGAGGGTAGATATTGCTTGGCATGTAATAGTTGCGTAATACTCCTGAGAAACGAGAAAGTCTCACGCATATCACAGGAGCCCTTTAAACCTTTTTCAGTTTCCTAAAATCTACCGTGATTTATTCAACCAAGAAATGCCTAAATTATATCTGTTTATAACCTCCTGAGTGAATGTCATGGCAGAAGAATTTGTTGTTAGATCTACATTTCCTATAAATAATAGCATTCTGAAAATTTTCAATATTAGATGTATGTTCATAGATATCCATATGTACAGATAAATTGATAGGAAATAGATGTATAGAATGGAGAGGTAGATGGAATCAAATTGCAGCCATTGGCAAAGAAGTAGAATCTCGAGTCTCGCTGCATAGCAGGAACGCATATTCGTACTGCATCTACCTGGCCAAACATACGTCTGTCTGAGAAAAATTTAAATATAAATATACTTTTGAACCTGGAAATTACATTTGCTTTAGTAATGACAGGTGGAAGATTTTACCTTTTATAAATTTATCCTGAAAGTGTGTTGTAAATTTCCCCATTGATAATTTATTACATGACTCTACCCCTTTCACAAAAATCAAAACCTCTCCTACACTGCAAATTCCCACTACTACATTCACCAACACAGAACAAAATGTATACTTGTATTATGAAAATTATTCAGGGAAAGTAGGCTGAAGATTCAGAATTCTCATTTTGTATAAATGGCAGGTGACACTTCACCATAGAAAAATTATGTCATCTCTTAATTTCTTGCACTGTGCCATGGTCAGAGTAGGTGCTCAACAAATGTTGCATTACATTGAAACTAGGAGTGTGTACCCCAAATGAATAATTTATGGCAAGACAACGAGGCAGGTCAAGTTCCTATGGTAAATCCAGCTCAAGTAGCACAACCCAATTTGGGGGTGATGGTTTGGAATACTTATTAATATAAATGTCAGTGCAGTTCTACCCAAGTCATTGGACAAAATTGAATCATAATTTAATTTACTGAGTATACTTGAATGAATAGTTCAACTTTGAGATAAGTGTTCTTATATATCAATATAGGTTTAGACACATATGAAATGGGAGACTGATACAGTTAGTAGTCTAGTAAGACATCTGAGAGAGTGTTGTAGTGCACTCTTAAAAATGAAGATGATAAAAATGAAAATTGTTTATAAGCTAAATAAAGAAGTAAGCAGAAACACCTCTCTGAATTCCTGAAATAGAGATAGAAATAGCTGTACTTTTGCTAGGGGAGGGTGTGTTGAAGGGAAGCAGTTTTAATCTGAAGTCAAGGGTGTGGCTTTTAGAAGACTCAGGCTAAATATCCCCATTCCTGTAAAGAATGAGAATGAGAAAAACTTGGCAAGGCTTCCCCTCCCTCAGTGTTTGGATGAATGGCAGCTATGCATTTCTTTTTCTTAGGTGTTGCTGTTTTGTTTTGCTTTAGAATACAGAAGGCCAAAATCAGCTCCATCCAGGGAATCAAGGTGTTATAAGAAGATGTGAGAGCTGATTTCCTACTGGGCATGGCTCGGTTGTGCAGTTCCTGGGGGCAAGTGACCCACAATCTATTACATGGCAGACAATGTGCTGGATAAGTAATTTAAATGCATCCAATGGAATTATCTCTTCAGAAAATCTTGCTTAGGGCCGGCCCTGTGGCTTAGTGGTTAAATGCACACGCTCCACTGCTGGCGGCCCGGGTTAAGATCCGGGGCAAGCACTGTCGCACCGCTTGACAGACCATGCTGTGGCGGGGTCTCACATAAAGTGGAGGAAGATCAGTACGGATGTTAGCTCAGGGCCAGTCTTCCTCAGCAAAAAGAGGAGGATTGGCATGGATGTTAGTTCAGGGCTGATCTTCCTCACAAAAAAGAAAAAAACAAAAAGAAAATCTTATTATCACTCAATACATGGATGCCATTTACATATTTGTGCGTCAAATATTTGCCTTACAAGTAAGTTTTACATTAGCTTTAATTATGCCTCTTCAAATAAAAGAAGGTAGTGAAAAAGAAAAAAAAGTAATCTGTACTCTATTTCATTTAAAAGGAATATTTTGACACAGGACTGGGCAGTTATTTTCTTGCACACAAATGCGTGTGTGTGCATATATGCACACACATGCACACACACTCATGAATGATATATTCTCCTTTCCCCAAGTTGTCTCATTACTGACATTTGCAGACAAGGTTTGTGTTACTTTGGTTACAGTTCCAACAAGGCCTCTATTGCCGTAAGTGATCTTGTATATTATATTAGTTTAGGTGGTTACAGTACCACATATTCTCTAAGTTTGCTAAGATTGCAATACCAAGGACACTAACAAATGAGTATTTAATACTAGCTGTGATGGAAGTAAAATGACTGTCTTCAAATAGGGCTGATTGAATGAGAAGCAAACATCACTTTAAAGCTGAAGTATGAACTGTGTGACTGGTAACACAATTACCTCTTCAAGAACTCCTTATAGCTTTATAATTATTCATAATTCATACAGCTCTCATGTAATATTACTTTTAGTGCCACATACAGATACTTTACACAGCATGTAAAAAATTATAGATTTGGGGCAACATACTATTATTATTGCTCACAAATATTTCATTTTTTTGTTCTCGATAAAATAATTTTTTGTTATCCGGGTACTTTAAATATATTATCTCATATAATTCTCTAATTCTCTAGCTAGTGAAATCCAAGCTGAATAAGAATTTGTCTTCCCATCTAGAATGCAAG
>JAQQSS010002380.1:0-13591 GCA_028646465.1 Rhinoceros unicornis | reverse complement strand
CGCCCCGACACACCACTTGGGAGCCATGCTGTGGCGGCATCCTATATAAAGTGGAGGAGGATGGGCACAGATCTTAGCCCAGGGCCAGTCTTCCTCAGCAAAAAAAGAGGAGGATTGGCAGATGTTAGCACAGGGCTGATTTCCTCACAAAAAAAAAAAAAAAGAAGAAGAAGAAGATCTGGTGTTACAATTCCTTCCCCATCTCACCATAAATGTTTAAAACCTCATCATAAATGTTTAGAACCTTACCACAAATGCTTGAAGCCCACCAATCAAAACTTGTCCTACCAACATTTCTGCGTACCAGCCTGTTCTCCCTAGCCTCATTTGTTTTTGTTCTTTTAGTTTCTTTTTTTTTTTATTGAAGTAACATTAGATTATAACGTTATACAAATTTCAGGTACATCATTATATTTTGATTTCTGTGTAGACTACATCATGTTCACCACCCAAAGACTAATTACTATCCATCACCATACACATGTGCCCAGTCACCCCTTTTGCCCTCCTCCCTCCCCCGCTCTCCTCCAGTAACCATCAAGCTAATCTCTGTTTCTATGTGTTTGTTGTTGTTTTTATCTTCTATTTATGAGTGAGATCATACAGTATTTGACTTTCTCCATCTGACTTATTACACTTAGCAGAATACCCTCACAGTCCATCCATGTTATCATAAATGGCAAGACTTCATCTTTTTTAACAGCTGAGTAGTATTCCATTGTGTATATATACCACATCTTCTTTATCCGTTCATCCCTTGATGAGCACTTAGGTTATTTCCAAGTCTTGGCTATTGTTAATAATGCTGCAATGAACACAGGGGTTCATATATCTTTACTCTTTCACATTTTCATGTACTTTGGATGAATACCCAGTAGTGGAATAGCTGGATCATATGGTAGTTCTAATCTTAATTTTTTGAGGAATCTGCATACTGTTTTCCATAGTGGCTGCACCAGTTTGCATTCCCACCAGCAGTGTATGAGAGTTCCCTTCTCTCCACATCTTCTCCAACAGTTATTTCATGTCTTGTTAATTATAGCCATTCTGATGGGTGTGAGGTGATATCTCATTGTAGGTTTGATTTGCATTTCCCTAATAATTAGTGATGTTGAACATTTCTTCCTGTGCCTGTTGGCCATCTGTATATCTTCTTTGGAAAAATGTCTGTTCAGATCTTTTGCCTATTTTTAATTGAGTTGTTTGTTTTGTTGTTGTTGAGACGTATGAGTTCTTTACATATTTTGGATATTAATGCCTTATCAGATACATGGTTTGCAAATATCTTCTCCCAATTGTTAGGTTGTCTTTTTGTTTTGTTGATGGTTTCCTTTGCTGTGCAGAAGCTTTTTAGTTTGATGTAATTCCAATTGTTTATTTTTCCTTTTGTTTCCCTTTCCTGGTCAGACATGGTATTTGAAAATATGCTGCTGAGACCAATGTCAAAGAGCATACTGCCTATGTTTTCTTCTGGAAGTTTCATGGTTTCAGGTCTTACGTTCAAGTCTTTAATCCATTTTCAGTTAATTTTTGTGGATGCCGTAAGATAATGGTCTACTTTCATTCTTTTGCATTTGGCTGTCCAGTTTTCCCAACACCATTTATTGAAGAGACTTTCCTTTCTCCAGTGTATGTTCTTGGCTCCCTTTTCAAAAATTAGCTGTTCATAGATGTGTGGGTTTATTTTTGGGCTCTTGATTCTGATCCATTGATCTGTGTGTCTGTTTTTCTGCCAGTATCATGCTGTTTTTATTTCTATAGCTTTGCAGTATATTTTAAAATCAGGGAGTACGATACCTCCAGCTTTGTTCTTTTTTCTCAGGATTGCTTTGGCTATTTGTGTTTTTTGTTGTTCCATATAAATTTTAGGATTCCTTGTTCTATTTCTATGAAAAATGTCATTGGGACTTTGATAGAGATTGCATTGAATCTATAGATTGCTTTAGGAAGTATGGACATTTTATTTTATTTTATTTTATTTTTTTAAAGATTTTATTTATTTTCCCCCAAAGCCCCACTAGATAGTTGTATGTCGTAGTTGCACATCCTTCTAGTTGCTGTATGTGGGACGTGGCCTCAGCATGGCCGGAGAAGCAGTGCGTCGGTGCGTGCCCGGGATCCGAACCCGGGCCGCCAGCAGAGGAGCACATGCACTTAACCGCTAAGCCACGGGGCCGGCCCTGGACATTTTAACTATGTTAATTCTTCCAATCCAAGAGCACGGAATATCTTTCCATCCCTTTGTGTCTTCTTCAATTCTTTCAACAATGTTTTATAGTTTTCAATGTACAGGTCTTTCACCTCTTTGATTAAATTTATTCCTATGTATTTTGCTCTTTATTGCAATTGTAAATAGGATTTTATTTTTAATTTCTCTTTCTGCTACTTCATTGTTAGTGTATAGAAATGCAACTGATTTTTGTATGTTGATTTTGTATCGTGCAAATTTATTGAATTCATTTACTGTTTCTAAAAGTTTTTTGGTGGATTCTTTCAGGTTTTCTATATACAAAATCCTGTCGCCTGCAAATAGTGACATTTTCACTTCTTCTTTTCCAATTTGGGTCCCTTTTACTTCTTTTTCTTGCCTGATTGCTCTTCCTAGGATTTCCAATACTATGTTAAATAAGAGTGGCAAAAGTGGGCATCTTTGTTTGTTTCCTGTTCTTAAAGGGATAGCTTTCAGTTTTTCTCCATTGAGTGTTATATTAGCTGTGAGTTTATTATATATGACCTTCATTATGTTGAGATACTTTTCTTCTACATCCATTTTATTCAGTTTTTATCATAAATGGGTGTTGTATCTTGTCAAATGTTTCCTTGCATCTATTGAGATGATCATGTGATTTTCATTCTTCATTTTGTTAATGTGGTGTATCACATTGACTGATTTGTGGATGTTGAACCATCCCTGCATCCCTGGAATAAATCCCACTTGATCATGGTGTGTGATCTTTTTAATGTACTGTTGTATTCGATTTGCTAATATTTTGTTGAAGATTTTTGCATGGATGTTCATCACTGATATTGCCCTGTAATTTTCTTTTTTTGTGTTATCCTTGTCTGGTTTTGGTATCAGGGTAATGTTGGCCTTGTAGAATGAGTTAGGAAGGTTTCCCTCCTCTTCAACTTTTTGGAAGAGTTTGAGAAGGATAGGTACTAAGTCTTCTTTGAAGGTTTGGTAGAACTCACCAGGGAAGCCATCTGATCCTGGACTTTTATTTTGGGGGAGGTTTTTGATTACTGTTTCGATCTCCTTACTGGTGATTTGTCTATTCAAATTCTCTATTTCTTCTTAATTCAGTTTTAGAAGGTTATATGATTTTAAGAATTGATCCATTTCTTCTATATTATCCAGTTTGTTGGCATGCATCTTTTCATAGTATTCTCTTATAATCTTTTGTATTTCTGAAGTGTCCATTGTAATTTCTCCTCTTTCATTTCTAATTTTAATTTTTGATCCTTCTCTCTTTTTTTCTTGGTGAGTCTACCTAAAGGTTTGTCAATTTTGTTTATCTTTTCAAAGAACCAGCTCTTAGTTTCATTGATTTTTTCTATTTTTTTGTGTGTGTATGTGAAGAAGATCGGCCCTGAGCTAACATCTGCCAATCCTCCTCTTTTTGCTGAGGAAGACTGGCCCTGGGCTAACATCCATGCCCATCTTCCTCCACTTTATATGGGATGCCACCGCAGCATGGCTTGCCAAGCGGTGCGTTGGTGCGCGCCCGGGATCTGAACCAGCGAACCCTGGGCCACCGGAGCGGAATGCGCACTTAACCGCTTGCACCACTGGGCCAGCCTGACCCGATTTTTTCTATTATTTTAATGTCTATTTCATTTATTTCCACTATGATGTTTATCATTTCCTTCCTATTATTGATTTTTGGCTTTGTTCTTCTTTTTCTATTTCCTTTAGGTGCACTGTTAGATTGCTTATTTGAAATTTTTCTTGTTTGTTGAGATAGGCCTGTATTGCTATAAACTTCCCTCTTAGAATCACTTTTGCTGTATCCCATAAATTTGGGCACATCATATTTTCATTTTCATTTGTCTCCAGATATTTTTTTCTCCTTTGATTTCTTCATTGTCCCAATTGTTGTTCAGTAGCATTTTGTTTAATCTCTACATATTTGTGGCTTTTCCAGTTTTCTTTCTGTAATTGATTTCTAGTTTCATACTGTTGTGGTCAGAAAAGATGCTTGGTACTATTTCAATCTTTTTAAATTTATTTAGACTTGTTTTGTGGCCTACTATGTGATCTATCCTGGAGAATATTCCATGTGCATTCAAAAAGAATGTGTATTCTGTGGTCTTGGATGCAATGTTCTCTATATATCTACTAAGTCCATCTGGTCTAATGTGTCATTTAAGGCCAATGTTTCAATCTCTATAGCATTTTTTTGTAATAACCAAAAACTAAAAATAACCCAGATGTCCTTCAACAGGTGAATGGTTAAAGAAACTGTTGTTATATTATTTTTAGCCACAAGAATTTTCTAAAAAGAGTTAATTTTCTACTAAATTTGTTTATATTTGAACTGTGTAATCATAACCTCAATATAAAATTTACAAATCACAAATAAACCTATAGTATTAATTTAAAAAAAAAGCATGGTGCATCCATACTATGGAATACTACTTAGCAATAAAAAAGAACAAACTATTAATCTATGCAACAGTCTGGATGAAACTTCACAGATTTACACCAAATAAAAAAAGCCAATCTCAAAATGTTACATATTCTATGATTCTATTTATATTCTTAAAATAATAAAATTATAAAAATGAAGAAGAGATTAGTGGTTTCCAGGGGTTTAGGCGGGGGCAGGAGAAAAGTGGATCTGGTTATAAATGGCAACATGAGGAATCCTTCTGGTGTTGGAAATCTTCTGTGTCTTGAATGCATGAATGTCAGTATGTGGTTGTGATATTATATTATAATTTTGCAATATGTTACCATTGAGGGAAGCTGTAAAGTGCATATGGGATCTATTAAGCCATGTAAAAACATGGGTAAATCTTAAATGCATATTGCTAAGTGAAAGAAGCCAGTCTGGAAAGGCTACATACAATATGATTACATTTGTATGACATTCTGGATAAGCAAAACTAGAGATGGTAAACAGATAAGTGGTTGCTAGGGGTTTATGGGGAGAAGAGGAGGGTTGAATAGGTGAAGCACAGGTGATATTTTAGGGCAAAGTAACTATTTTGTATGATACTGTAATTGTGGATACATGACATTATTTGTCAAAACTCATAGAACTTTACAGTAGAAAGAGTGAATATTAACGTGTGCAAATTAGAAAATCATTTAGGAGGTTCCATTCCCAGGACGGAATGCAGACCGTGACAAAACAATCTTACTGTATTTCAAATGTATGAAACAATTTCACTGGAGGGTGTGAGGGAAAATAAGTGCTGACCTAAGTAAGTTTGGAAATGAGCTGTAATACAAAGGCAAAAGGAACTGTACACAAGAACTGTGCTCTAGTTGATAATGTTGCTCCCACACAAGTATGAGTTAACAATTTTGAAACCACTGTATGAGTATACAAGAACTATACAGTTAAGTAAATAGAGGGCATATGGCAGGAACTAGAATTCCCATGGTTGAGTTAAGAGTTCACAGAGAAGCAAGGGGAGAAGGCTAGAATGATTCATGCTGTAGTGTATTAAAGTCCATACTTATATAACTAAATGATTTAATTAATAAATAAATTGAAGAAAAGAGACAAATTTCCATGAAGAAGAATTCCAAGTAATTTGTGTAGATACTCTGCCTGTAAGAAGGTAGAGTGACTGTCCACTCCTTAAGTGTGCCCTGTGCACAGTGACTTCCTACCAGTATGGAAAGGGGGAAAAAAGAATGTAACTTTATAGTGGAGAAACCTGACTAACACTACCTCAACCTAGGTGATCAAAGTTAATATCAACAGTGATAAGTTATGTAGATACTACATACTCTTGACGTGGTATGATGAAAATGGCACTTTACTTCTGTGGTCTTCCTCCCCAAACCCCATAACCCCAGTCCAATCTAGAGAAAAACATCAGACAAATCACAATTAATGGGCATTCTATAAAATATCTGACTAGTACTTCTTGAAACTGTCAAAGTCATAAAAAGGAAAAATCTAAGACACTATAATAGCTAAGGAGATGTGATGACTAAGTGTAATGTGGTATCCTGGATGGGAATCTTGAACAGAAAGAAAAGAATGTTAGGTAAAAATGAAGGAAATCTAAAGTGTGGACTTTAGTTAATAATGATGTGTCAATATTGGTTCATTAATTATGGCAAATATAGCAAAGTGATCTAAGATGTTAATAATAGGGGAAACTGGATGTGAGACACAATGGAACTGTCTGTGCTATCTTCACAACTTTTTTTGTAAATCTAGAGTGATTTTAAAATTAAAAGTTCATTTAAAAAATGTCAATGGATAAGTTTAGAGTTAAATTCTGAGTTAAATTTGTTACTATGTTTAGGGCCTAATTGCATGGTTTGTGGAAAAAGGACAATTTCTAAACAAGAGCTTTTTTGTTTAGAAATGTACTCACTAATGTTTCAATTAAAGAATGGAAGTTTCTTCCCAAAGTATGATTGTTCAGAGCCACAGAGACTAAAATAGACTTAGGGAATTGTGGATACTATGATGGCAGAGGAGCCTAAAGATTGCTCTGATTCAGCTTTGGTATTTAGAACGCTCAAGAAACAGTGTAGGCTGTTCTTTCCTCTGTTTATCTTAGCAAATGGTGGAGAAAAGTTGTTCCCATGAGAGGCACTATAGATATTGTATCAAAAATATAGTTCTGGATATTGTTTCAGTCCATGTAGTCAACAATTCTCAGGACTCTAAATGATGAGATAGGAGGCAAAAATTTGCCTCAGGTGAGGGTATGTTGGACAGAAAATCTCCAGGGACTCATGAAATAGCAGTAATCGGAAATCATTTTGGCTTCTGAAGGTGTATGGTGACAATTTGAAAAGGTTCAAATTACATCTGGAGAGATATTTCTCTCAAATCTCAGGGGTGGGCATTTCAGGCATGATGTATGGCTCTCTGGCAAATGAGATGACTTCTCAAGGGAAGTGATACAAATACTCTGTGTCATTTGATCAGAGGAGACATTTCACTTCAACCTCACTCAATTTAGATTGCTTAGGTTGCCTATAATAGCACAGTGTGAGAGCAGAAGCAAAGCAAAAGAGTGGACTTTCCTCACTGTCTGCTTAAAAGTCCTTCAACAGGCCTTCTTTGATAAGGGCTTAATTTAAGCTTATAGTAACAATAATTTAGAGCAGTTTCAGGGGTTGCAAGAGAGATAGTAAGGAGAGTGTAGAAAGGAAAGCCAAGTGTATGGAGATCTGAACCTGCTCAGTGTTCACATAGCCTGGGAATAATCCCAGTTTTGCATAAAATTCTAGTCTATTCTTAAAGTAGATCTGCTTTCATGTGATCTGGCTTGAGGCTGGGCTACTTAACATTTACTGGGGGTTCCTTAAGCTACATAGCAATCAAAAGGTGGTATCTACTGGCTGCTTTCTTCCCCTAATAGTGGTGATGAGAATGTGTTGGGAGAGAAGAGAGATTGCAAAGCGAAATTTTCTGGAGTGATCATTTCAAGACCTCCTTGTCTTCCTAGAGCAACAAGGTCTGCTACTAAGAAACTAATGTTCACATCCAAGAGCATTTTTAAGAAAGATTGCCACACTACTTGAAGCAAACTATAAGGATGGTGCATAGTGTATATTTAACACTTCTTTAAGTGGTTCATAGTGTATATTTAACCTGTTGAAATTTGAAGATCTGTAAAGACTACAAGTTGTTTGGGATTTTTTTTTATTATTATTTCTGTAAATTCTGTAGATGTGTTTGCAGATTTGTTTATTTCTAAGAGGTGTGGGTCGGAGTGGGGAAAGAGGAAGATACTTATCTCCAACTGTTCCCACTAGTCTATACCAAGTAATTTAATTTTTTCTACTATTCTGCTTGCAATGTTTTCATTCCTACATCCATTCTACATAATTGAAAATTATTCCTTACAAATCTGTCTAATGAGTAAAGACTTTACCATCAAATCTCCAGAATCCCACAGAGTTAAATTATAGAGAGGCGTTAAATTTGCCTGAAAAGCAATGGAAATAACTTTTGGAATCAGAGAACTGAGACTGAGAAATCTAGTCCAGCATGGTCTCTTAGGCTCTTAGGATTTACATGTGTGTGTCCACAAGTGTACACATATCATGCAAGACAGGGCCCTTCATTATCTGTATTAACTGACTATGAGACATGATAGTGGATTGTGTTATCCTTAATTAGGAAATGATTCTATTTGCCCTGAAAGTCCCATTTCTCCTAATCAGATGATTATATGAGTATCATTTTTTTTTACTATACGTTTCTAAAAGCATCTGTAAACACTTTTTAAAAATGATAATACCATTTGAAATATACTTAAGGGAACTTGGTATACCATACCACTATTTTTCCTTTCTGAAAAGAATTGGCAAAGATGCACTCCTTTTTTTAATTGAGACATAATTCACATATAACATTGTGTAATTTTAAGGTGTATAATGTGTTGATTTGATACATTTGTATATTGTGATATGATTACACTGAAGCTTCAGCTAACACCTCTATGACATCACATAATCATCATTTCTTTTTTTGTGGTAAGAATGTTTAAAATCTAGTCTCTTAGCAATTTTGAAGTATGCAATATTGTTGACTATAATCACTATGCTGTGCTATAGATCTCCAGAACTTATTTACCTTCTAGTTGCAAGTTTGTACTCTTAAACAACATGTCCCCAATTCCCCCACCCTCCAGTCCCTGGTAACCACCAGTCTACTCTCTGTTTCTACGAGTTTGACTTTTTAAAATTTCACTTATAAGTGATAACATACAATATTTGTCTTTCTTTGGCTTATCTCACTAAGCATAATACCCTCAAGGTCCATCCGTGTTGTCACAAATGGCAGGATTTCCTTTTTTCTCATGGCTGAATAGCATTCCATCATATCTATAGATACCACATTTTCTTCATCCATTCATCCATTCACGGGACTAAGGTTGTTTCTATATCTTGGTTATTGTGAATAATGCTGTAAAAACATGAGAGTGTAAATATCTTTTCAATATCCTGTTTTCATTTCATTTTATTTGGATATAAACCCAGAAGTGAGATTGCTGGATCATATGGTAGTTGTAGTTCCAATTTTTTGAGGAACTGCCACATTGTTTTCCATAGCGGTTGCACCAATTTACATTCCCACTAACAGTGCATGAGGGTTCCCATTACTCCACATTCTCGCCAACACCTGTTCTCTCTTGTCTTGTTGATGCTAGCCATTCAGATAGGTGTGAGGTGATATCTCATTGTGATTTTGATTTGCATTTCCCTGATGATTAGTAATGTGCAGCATCTTTTCATGTACCTGTTAGCCATTTGGATATCTTCTTTGGAAAACTATTCAGTTCCTCTGCCCATTTTTTAAACAGATTGTTTGGTTTTTTTTGTTATCGAGTTGTATGAATTCTTTATATATTTTGGATATTAACCCCTTATCCAATATATGGTTTTCAAATGTTTTTCTCCCATTCTGTACATTGCTTTTTCATTTTGTTGATTTTTTTTAATTGAGGTCATATTGGCTTATAACATTGTGTAAATTTCAGGTGTACATCATTATATTTCAGTTTCTGTATAGACTGCATTGTGTTCACCACCAATAGCGTAGTTTTTATCCATCACCATACATATGTGCCCCTTTATCCCTTTTGCCCGCCCTCCAGTCCCTTTTCCTCCGGTAGCTACTAATCTGTTCTCTTTATCTATGAGTTTGTTTATCTTCCACATATAAGTGAAATCATATGGTATTTCTCTTGCTCTGTCTGATTTATTTCGCTTAGGATCGTGCCCTCAAGGTCCATCCATGTTGTCACAAATGGCAGGATTTTCTTTTTTTATGGCTGAGTAGTATTCCATTGTATATATATACCACATCTTCTTTATCTATTCATCCATTGATGGGCACTTGGGTTGCTTCAACATCTTGGCTACTGTGAATAATGCTGTGATGAACAAAGGGATGCATAAATCTCTTTGAATTGTTGATTTCACTTTCTTTGCATAAATACCCAGTAGTGGGATAGCTGGATCATATAGAATTTCTCTTTTTAATTTTTTGAGAACTCTCAAAAAATATTGTTTTCCATAGTGGCTGCACCAGTTTGCATTCCCACCAGCAGTGCAAGAGGGTTCCTTTTTCTTCACATCTTCTCCAACATTTATTTCTTATCTTGTTAATTATGGCCATTCTGACCAGTGTAAGGTGATATCTCATTGTAGTTTTGATTTGCATTTCCCTAATAATTAGTGATGTTGAACATCTTTTCATGTAACTGTTGGCCATCTGTATATCTTCTTTGGAAAAATATCTGTTCATATCCTCTACCCTTTTTTTGATCGGATTGTTTTTTTGTTGTTGTTGAGTTGTATGAGTTTTTATATATTTTGGAAATTAACTCCTTGTCGGATATATGATTAGCAGATATTTTCTCCCAGTTGGTGAATTGTCTTTTCATCTTGTTGATGGTTTCCTTTGCTGTGCAGAAGCTTTTTAATCTGATGGAGTCCTATTTGTTTATTTTTCCTTTTGTTTCTCTTGCCTGAGTAGACATGGTATTCGAAAACATACTGCTAAGTCTGATGTCAAAGAGTGTACTGCCTATATTTTCTTCTAGGAGTTTTATGGTTTCACATCTTACATTCAAGTCTTTAATCCATTTTGAGTTAATTTTTGTGTATGGTGAAAGATAATGATCTGCTTTCATTCTTTCACATGTTACTGTCCAATTTTCCCAGCACCACTTATTTAAGAGACTTTCCTTTCTTGATTATATGTTCTTGGCTCCTTTGTCAAAGGTTAGCTGTCCATAGATGTGTAATTTTATTTCTGGGCTTTCAGTTCTGTTCTATTGATCTATGTGTCTGTTTTTCTCCCAGTATGATGCTGTTTTGATTACTATAGCTTTGTAGCATAATTCAAATTCAGGGAGTGTGATACCTCCAACTTTGTCCTTTTCCTCAGGATTGTTTTGGCTATTCAGGGTCTTTTGTTGTTCTATGTAAATTTTAGGATTCTTTGGTCTATTTCCATGAAGAATGTCATTGGGATTCTTATTGAGATTGCATTGAATCTGTAGAATGCTTTAGGTAATATGGACATTTTAACTATGCTTATTCTTCCAATCTATGTGCATGGAATATCTTGCCATTTCTTTGTCTTCTTCAATTTCTTTCAATAATGTCTTATAGTTCGGTGTATAGGTCTTTCAACTCCTTGGTTAAATTTATTGCTATGATTTTATTCTTTTTGTTGTGATTGTAAATGGGATTGTATTCTTGACTTCTCTTTCTGCTAGTTCATTATTAGTGTATAGAAATGCAACTGATTTTTGTATATTTATTTTGTATCCTGTAACTTTACTGTATTTGTTATTTCTAATAGTTCTCTGATGGACTCTTTAGGGTTTTCTATATATAGAATCACATCATCTGCAAATAGTGAGTTTCATGTCTTCCTTTCTGATTTGGATCCCTTTTATTTCTCTTTCTTGCCTAATTGCTCTAGCCAAAACTTCCAGTACTATGTTGAATAAGAGTGGTAAGAGTGGGCATCCTTGTCCTGTTCCTCTTCTCAGAAGAATAGCTTTCAGTTTTTCTCCAATGAGTATGATGTTGGCTGTGGGTTGACAAACCCACAGATATGACACACATATGTGACAATATATGGCCTTTATTGTGTTGAGATATGTTTCTTCTATACCCAATTTGCCCAGGGTTTTTTATCACAAAAGGATGTTATATTTTGTCAAATGCTTTTTCTGCATCTATTGAGATGATCACATGATTTTTATCTTTCATTCTATTAATGTGATGTATCACATTTTTACTCGTTTGCATATGTTCAACCATCCTTGCATCCCAGGGATAAATCTTACTTAGTCGTGGTGTACGATCCTTTTAATGTGTTGTTGAATTCAGTTTGCTAATACTTTGTTGAGAATATTTGCAACTATATTTATCAAGGTTATTGGTCTATAGTTTTCTTTTCTTGTAGTGTCCTTACCTGACTTTGGTGTCAGGGTTAATACTGGCCTTGCAAAATGAACTTGAAAGTGTTCCCTCCTCTTCAATTTTTTGGATGAGTTGAGAAGGATTAATATTAATTCTTTAAATATTGGGTAGAATTCACCAGTGTTGCTATCCGGTTCTGAGTTTTTCTGTGTTGGGAGGTTTCTGATTACTCATGCAATCTTTTTACTCATTATTGGTCTTTTCAGATGTTCTATTTATTCATGATTCAGTTTTGGTAGGTTGTATTTTTAGGAATTTATTCATTTTTTCTAGGTTATCCAGTTTGTTGCCATATAATTGTTCATACTAGTCTCTTATGATTCTATGACCCTATGTAATTTTGCAATATCAGTTGTAACGTCTCCTCTTTCATTTTTTATTTTATTTATTTATTTATTTATTATTTTTGTGAGTAAGATCAGCCCTGAGCTAACATCTATTGCCAATCCTCCTCCCTTTTTTCCCTTTTTCTCCCCAAAGCCCCAGTAGATAGTTGTATGTCATAGTTGTACATCCTTCTAGTTGCTGTACGTGGGACGCCGCCTCAGCATGGCCGGACAAGTGGTGCGTCGGTGCCCGCCCAGAATCTGAACCTGGGCCACCAGTAGCAGAGCATACGCACTTAACCGCTAAGCCATGAGGCCGGCCCCACATTTTTTATTTTATTTGTGTCTTATCTCTTTTTTTCTTAGTCTAGCTAAAGATTTGTTAATTTTGTTTATTTTTTAAAAACCAGCTCTTGGAAAGCCAGCACTCATTCACTGTTCTCCCCTTTCCCCAGTGAGGGAGCCACTGTTGGCTAGTTCAGCCCCCTGCTGTGCTACCTAGAGGGAGTGGTATTGCTGGCAAAGTTCCTCCTACCCTCTCCAATGCATCCAAATTCACATTCTTTTTGCTCCAATGGATTACTGGAATCTCTCTTCAGAAAGGCTGGACTTTACAAAGGCTTTTCATCCTTGAGTGTCTGCTCAAGTCAGCACTCGCCTGGTTTTCCCAGACTGTGACTGAGAGGAGCTATGGCCATTTTTCAAGCTCCTGCTGGTTCTGCAGCCCATTCCAAGGTCTTTCTGCCTATTACCTGATGCACAGGTGGTTCAGACTCCTCCCGGGTTACTTGACATATGGTGTTGGATCCCACAACTCCCACAGAGGTACTTTTGTTTGTGGATGGATGCCAAATTGGTTGTTAAAAAGGGAAGACAGGGGCCGGCCCGGTGGCACAAGCAGTTAAGTGCGCGCGCTCCGCTGCGGCGGCCCGGGGTTCGCCGGTTCGGATCCCAGGCGCGCACCGACGCACTGCTTGTCAAGCCATGCTGTGGCGGCGTCCCATATAAAGTAGAGGAAGATGGGCACGGATGTTAGCCCAGGGCCAGTCTTCCTCAGCAAAAAAGAGGAGGATTGGCAGATGTTAGCTCAGGGCTGGTCCTCCTCACAAAA
>JAQQSS010002379.1:0-13592 GCA_028646465.1 Rhinoceros unicornis | reverse complement strand
GCACTCTCTATAGGCTCCATTTTATAAAATGAGACCCTAAGAACTTGAGTACTTCAAGTTTGATCCTGCTCAAACAGAGAAGACTGAGATTAACCCCAACTGGATTAACCCAGTCTTCTAGCCCTGCATTTATTACTAGTACTAATATGATCTATGGTTATATTAGCTCTTTTTGGTGGCTATATTATTTTGTTAATTCATATTAAACCTACGGCATACTAAAATTTCTAATATGTATCTCATATTCAGCAGTTGAGTTATGTCAGAGGTTGATAGCTCAGACCATGAAGTCAGAGTGCTTGGGTTGAATTTTGGTTTTCGTTTTCTCATTAGCAAACTGAAGAATAACAGCAGTAGTATTTTCCATATAGATTGTTAGGATAAATTATCCAGGTAAAGCAATTAACCCAGTGCCTAACACATGGAAAGGCTCTATAAATGTTAACTATTATTATTGTTACTATTATCATTATTACTTCCTTCTCAAACTTGTCTTTTAATTCAAAGTACAGCACATGACTCATTGCTTTAGCACAAAGAGATGCTAATAGATATTCATCCATTTTTACAACATATTGGAAATCCATGCAAATTTTGTACAAATAATGAAGTTGAAGAGCATTTTTTTGAGTTTTTCACTACAACTTTTCTATCTTGAATGTAGAATGTTACAGTCTCATCATGGGAGTGGCTGATTAACGTTTATCAATAGCTAAAAGCATGAGAAAATGCAGACAAAAAACTTGGCCAATCATTTCTTGAACATAAACTACTTGGTTTTTGTGGACATTGATTTTGTGTAAAATGTAAACTTCAAGAACCCAGGGAACCTATGATTCACACATAGCTTAAGTTTATAAGAAAGACAGTCTCATCTTCTAATCCCTCATTGATGTGTAGACACCCTGCAAACCCAAAGAAACGTGAGTTTCAGTAGTATTTATATCCTCTTTCTTAGAGTGATTCCAAACCCTGAATCCTACGTGGCATCAGTATCCACTTGACAAATCTGCCTTTCCAGGTTTTTTGTTTTGTTTTGTTTTGTTTTTTAATAACATGAGTAATTTGATGCATTTTCATCAACCTTTCCATTTGATAAATTCCTATACATCCTTTAAGATCCAGGCCAAATATTATTTTCAAGTAACATCTTAATGAATTGTTTTTCCATGGTGCCTTAATATTTTGGACACACATTATTTTTAGAACTTATTATTTTATACTGTAATTTTTGCATGTCTTATTCATTAAACTGTGACCAACCTTGAAAGCTGGAATCTTTTCATATTAATCTCTGTGTGCCCACTGTCTGGCACATTGTAGGGGATTAAATAATTCTTTTTGAGGGTAGAGAAGAAGGAGAAATCTTATCACGAAATGCTTTGGGCCTGTAAGTACCTTGCACACAACCACCACAAGTTGTATGAAATAACTGAATACATAGTCCACCATTCCTTCATTCCTAGTGGATTCTTTAGCATAAAAGATATTTTTAAAAAGTTGAACAGGAAAACTAAGATTCAGAATTTCGAATAGAAAAAAATGAAGACCATCTATTGTGTAATTTTGCCAGGGTAAGATGGTTTTAAAAGAATTGTCTAGTAGGAGAGAAGTGACAACTGATTAATGACTGCATAGTTTAGGTGGGAACACTTAAAACCACTATAGTTATGTAAGTACCTGAAGGGACCACAAATAATGAACATCAAGTAGCTGACGGTATAGGGATGAACACATAATAAACAAGAAACTCACGTTTCATACTTTTTTTTTTTGTCAAGGAAGTTAACAATGGGAATAGAGATTGATTGAAAATCTAAGCCTCTTCAGCATCTCATCAAAAATAATAAGAAAATAGGTGGATTTAAAGACATAAGAAAATCAAGTGTCATTTCATAATCTTTTCTGCGTCTTTATTGAGAGAGAAATAATTTTTGAGAGATCATAATAATAATTCTCAATAAAGAGAATTTTAATCTCTCTTTATTGAGAGAGATTAATTCTTAATTTAAGCCATAAAACAAAATTAATCAAATCCCTAGCCTGCTGTCATTTTTACCCTTTTACTCTTAGTGATAGTCAAAATGTAAAATGAGCTCTGTTAAATAAAATGAACACAATTTAAATATTGCAGTTTTCCCATTATACTTATTTTGACTGCTTGAATAAACAAACAGCATGGGTTAATATTTGCATATCTGCATAACATTAAAAATTATGAAGATGGAATAGATCAGCAAAGGTTCAGAGGTAGATAAATCCTAAGTCAATAGAAGCTAAGGTTGATTTTGTGCTGAGTTCTTAGCATTCATTATGACCTTAAGAAGCCATTTCTCTCTGAAGGAAAGCCATTTCCAGTTCTTACATTAAAAAACAGGAAAGTACCTCAACTACAACATAATATACAATACTATACACTTCACTTTAAAGAAAAATCAAATGTAAAAATCTAGTATTAGAGGGAACATAAGTAAATGGATGATTTCTTACATTCTAAAACAACTTGATAGTATTTATTACTAGAGAACATACAAAATACTATTCGATTTCATGTAAAAAATCACATACAATTTCTCAGAAACATATTTATTGCACAAAAGCTATAGATTTACATTGAAGATTTGATCCATCAAGATACAATTGTTAAAAACTCACAACTGTTTAGTGTTGTGATTCTTGATGTGGGAACAAAATAATTGCAGATCCCTTCATTTAAAGACTTTAAAAGTGCAGAATGGTAGATGAAGTGTGTGTAACAAGTAGAAAAAAATATGAATGTGAATAAACTGCAGCAGCTCACGTAGTGTTCTTCCGCTTGCATCCATGGACTATATTTTCTTATCTATTTTGGTTCATCAATACACATTATCTGTCAGCCTGAAATATAAGAGTTGTGCATATGGTGGGGCTGGCATGGGGCTCAAGATGGAAGGTGGGCGCATCTATGAACTTCTACTGTGCCATGCACTACGCTGCACTGGTTATTTCATTTAATCCCCACAGATCTCTGTCAGAGGCATTGCTCTCCACCCCCCCCTTTTTTTTATTTTTTGGTGATGAAGATTGGCCCTGGGCTAACATCTGTTGCCAATCTTCCTCTTTTTTGCTGAGGAAGATTGGTTCCAAGCTAACATCTGTGCTCATTTTCCTCCACTTTGTATGTGGGTTGCCGCCACAGAGTGGCTTGAGGTGCAGTGCGACGGTCCACGCCTGGGGTTTGAACTCGCTACCCCTGGGCCGCCGAAGTGGAGCACGTGAACTTAACCACTACACCACTGGGCCAGCCCCTTTCTCCCCCTTTTAAACAGAATGCATATGAATCTCAAAGAAGATGACTTTGTTGAGTAATTAGTGGCAAAGACAGGATTAGAATCCTAGCCAGTTATGGAGCTCACAAAACCACAGATCTTTCCAAATCTGGCAACTGTCATTATTATCATCCTCACCATCAAACTGACCTTTATTGAGGGCATTCTGTGTCCCAGACACTGTGCTAGATGCTTACATACAACATCTCATTTAGTTCATAACTCCCTGTGGTAGGTCTTACTAAATCCATTTTACAGAAGAGGACTGAAACTTAAGTAACTTTTAAAAATTCATACAGATTGCACCTGGATGGGGTTTTCACCACTAAGATTAGCTCTAAATCCTGTGTTCTCAGCTAGTAAATTATACTGTCTACATCAAGAGGTTCACCCCTGCTCCTCTCTCAGTTTACTTCCTGTTCCTCCTCTTCTGACACATTTGGAATAAAATAAATAAGAAGATATTGCTCATCTGCAGACTAGAGCCTTTTTTGCATGCTTCCCTCAGGAATGCTGGGTTTTCACAGATAAATACTGGGGGTTAATTTGCATGATCACATATAATCTTTGTAAAATACAAAGACATGCTGGCCAGGATAGTTCTCCACTGCTGAGGCCCAAGAGAAGGAGACTTTCAGCTGAAGGGGAGGAAGACTATCCTCTACTCACTCTGGGTCCTTTCTGGTTGGGCTACAAATTAAATTGACATGAGACCTAATAGCAGGAGAAAATCAAACAAAGCTTTATAACCTGTATACATGGGAGAAACCAGAGAAACTGAGTTTCTTGACAAATGGCGGAGGTTTTCACCTTAAATAGCATATTCAGATAGACAAAGGAGGATGTTGGGGGTGGGAGCATCAGCTATGGGAGATGATAAGAAAGCACAGTAATCAAGAGTATGCAGACTTAATTCCTCTCCTTCCGTACTGATAAGAGTTTCTAGAGATAAGGTCATCCCCCCTCTTCCCAGTACAGAGAGGGAGATACCTAGACAAATAGAGATTTCCCTTACAAATGTAAATGTTTGGTCTTAGCAAGGACCTTCCCAGTCTATCACTTTTAGGCAGTTTGCAGGAAGCTCAAATGTCCTTCAGAGAAAATAATCAAGGTAAAGAGACATATTTTGAGGTGCCCAATTCTGATTTCCCACACAGCCCTTTCCCCTTTCCCATCTGCACTGTGTCTTCTCAATCCCACGGAAGGTGGGGCAGAGTTAGTAAGGTTGAGGTTAAATTTGAGTTGACAAGGCCTTTGGAGATAAAGAATTCAAGGACCTGACAGGTCAACGCGTTGGGTGGTGTTTCCTTGTGGGTACAGATGTGAGTCTGCTAAATGTAGTATAATGGGGTTACTAAGGTATAGAGTTATAGATAATCCAGTATAGAGAAAGATTGTAGACCTTGGGCCCAAGTCTTCAATGAATAGGAAATCATAAGAGGCTTATAATGAAAAGGGACACAGGGTGACATATAATTGCATGGGCCTCAAAGGAGTGCCTTTTCCCCTCTAGATGGAGCTGTCGAGTATTTCTTTATGTAACTGAGCACTGTCTTAGAAAATACCATAAGGAGGGGAAAGAGCACTTTCCACTTGAGAAAATGGAAGGGATGTGATGTCCTCTAGAGAGAATCAGGGTCCTGCTGAGGTCGGAAGGTGAAAGAAACATTTAAAGAAGAACCTGTGGTATGAGACGAGTGTGTTATCATGAAACAGGTATTCTGTAGAGTACTGTGGAATGCTTTGAAATAAAAGGAGCAGTGGGAGATAGTTCATCAGAGAATAATATGAGACAGTGGCTTCCACTTTAGAGCAAAGAACAAGAAAAATAGGTGTGTGTGTGTGTGTGTATCTGTGCGTACGTGTAAGAGAGGGTGCATGGGACATCTGGCGGCACACAAGGTTACAAAACAGTGATCACTAGTTCCTGGGTGGAAGGAAGGTTCTCAGACTTCTCTGGAGTTAGTGGTGGCCAAAACGTATTAACCTTGGAGAGAGTTCAGTTCTGTTAATCAAGACTATCTTGCTCTTCTGGAATGTGTCCATTGTGGTCTCAATTTTGTGGTCTATTCTCTCTACACAGATGTAACTCTTAGAGTTTCTAAGCTTAGAATTCCAGGCAGTCTCGATAGGGGTGAAACTAAAGACCTTTTTGATTACACCCCAGACCATGATTCTCCTTGGTGCCCGGTGAGGCTAGTCAAGACAAATTCTGTTGTCCTGTCTGTGGAGTCTCACGCTTCTATGGGGAGCGGGTGGATTTTAAAATATTCTCTACAAGACTTTTCTCTGCCAAACTTTACGTTTTTAACCCAAATAGCTTAGTTTTAAAAATCTGATTTGGTACCAAAAAAACATTTGTGTTCTAAAAGGGCTTGGCAAGGCTATTTTTCAGAGATGAGAAGGAATGTTGAAAACATCATGAAGTTCTTAAAATATTGGGACACTATCCCGCAGGCATATTTAACAGTCAAGTCGAGAAGCAGGACCGCTCTACAGGAGAATGCTGTCATGCTCAGTAAGTGTTCCTTACTTCAGCCAGACAAAGTAACTTGTGATCTAACAACACCTCAGCTTTCAAAAGATCTTTCTTGTTTTCTTTCCGCTAAGCAAAAGTGTTTATACAGCCTCCCCGAGTTTCCAGGGAGCCTCGGCAAGTGCCTTATACAACTGTGTTTCCCACGCTTGAACGCTGGGGTCCAGAGGGACACTACCTCTTCTAGCTGCCACCAATAAAGAGCAGGAAAGGGGTTTAACTTCAGGAAATCCTATTTGTTTTTGCCAAATTCTCAAAGTAAACTTAAAGGAACGGTGTCTCCTTACTCTCCTGATTTATAGATGTTGAATTCATCACACGTTCAGCTTTTCTTTCTCTCTTTTTCTTTTTTAACCAAGATGTCACTGAAATCATGTTGTCTGATGTTCCCAATGGAGGGAGTGAAGATGTTTCCTCTTTGAAGAAAGACGTGATATAAGCATTCGATATTGACGTGGTGTTTGGCAGCGTGGGGTCTTGAAGCTTTGTGTGCCCAGTCTCCAAGCTCCTTTTATCACTTGGATAGTAACCGACCCACATGTCTTCTTGTAACTTCCAGAACTCCCAGGGCCCCACAATGAGCCTTCACCGAAAATAAACAGACCCAGAGACACACATATTAACACACACGCACGCATGCTCTCACCACTCTCGGCTGCTTTCAGCATAGACGTCTGAAATAATTATACACTAACAAAGTGAGCATATGTTATAAGTCAAAGTGTTGAACTGTATGCCTCTGAAATGACTACAGGGTTGGCAGTCTCTATTGTGATCTAGTAAAAGTTTTTTTATTACCAGGAAGCACGTACCATTATTGCACCCATTTTAAAGGTGAAGCAACTGCAGCAGGATGAGATTAATAACTTGTCCACAGTCACACAGTTAGTAAGTGGCAGAGCCAGCTGGTCTGAGGGTCTCAGAATCTCAGGAAGTAAAAGATGTGAAATAAAGCACAACCTAACCTTCACGATATTTGAAAGGGACAAGGTGGTTCTTTCTTATTCTGCACAGATTTCACTGCTTACCCTTTTGCCATGGCATATAATGCTTGCCCCAAGTCCCAAGGCCACGTGAGTTTTTTAGTCTCCATACTGGGTTGAATAGTGTCCCACCAAAATTCATGTCCACCCAGACCTGTGAATGTGACCTCCTCTGGAGATAGGGTCTTTGCAGATGAGGTCATACTGGATTAAGATGGGTCCTAATCCAGTGACTAGTGTCTGTATAAGAAGAAGGAAATTTGGACACAGACATTCAGAGAGGGAAGATAACCACGTGAACGTGGAGGCAGAGACTTGAGTTATGCTACACGATCCAAGGGGCACCGAGGATTGCTGGCAACCACCAGAAGCTACAAGAGGCAAGGAAGGATTCTCCCCTAGAGCCTTTGGAGGAAGCATGGCTCTGCCGACACCTTGATTTCAGACTTATCGACTTCCGAACTGTGAGAGAATAAACTTCCGTGATTTCAAGTCACCCTGTTTGCGGGACTTTGTTACAGCAGCCCCCATATGGATGCTAACAGTCAGGATTAGGGTTAGGAAGCAGAAGCTTCTTGTGGTAGGCTAATAATGGCTCCCCAAGTATGTCCATATCTCAATCCCTGGAACCTGTGAATGTTACCTTATTCGCAAAAAAAGATCTTTGCAGATTTAGTTAAATTAAAAATCTTTACACAAGTAGACTATCCTGAATTATCAGAGGGGGCCCTAAATGCCGTCCTGTGTGCACTTATAAGAGAAAGACAGAGGGAGATTTGATACGCAAACAGAGGAGAAGGTGGTGTGAAGACAGGTAGAGATTAGAATGATGCAGCCGCAAGGCAAGGAATGCCAGGAGCCACCAGAAGCTGGAAGAGGCGAGGAACAGATTCTCCTCTAGGGCTTCCAGAGGAAGCGCTGTCCTTCCAACACCTTGATTTTGGACTTCTGGTCTGGAGAACTGTGAGAGAATAGATTTTTGTTGTTTTAAGCCACCAAGTTTGTCATCATTTGTTACATAGCCACAGGAAACTAATACACTCCTCTAGATATTTCAAGCAGAAAGCTATGCCAATACAGATCATACATACTCACAAGGTCAGTGGAAAGGCTTTCGAGGCAGATGTTGGAGGGCTGCTACTGGGTCACCCAGAGGTCAGGAGATTGCAGGAGACTGTTGCCTAGGTTACAGTGGCCTCTCAATTCTGGAACTGTGATTAGATGGTAAAACACAAGAGTCTGACGGCTGCAAATGTTAACTGCCACCACCAGGGAGAATACTTAGAAGAGACTTGCAGGGAGAAGGAATGTACAAATGAGAGAAAATGGACAGAATATGCAATAGACAATATCCAGCACCACACAAGGAATGATATTCTAAATATTCCACAACTAGTAGCCGAGGGCACCACAAGTAAGAATGGACACTGGTCTTAGGCAAATGGTAGGCACATAATGGTGCATATCAGATAAATATTAGGTTTGATGACAACTCATTTCAATTTAGTGGGAAAGATATCATGATTTTCCTTTTCATTATTTTGAGCAAGGCCATACAAATTTTAGATCAGCTCATTGATGGACCTACCCCTTGGTCAGGCCTTCTCACTGGCTAATTCTACTCTGGTTGAAGTAGACAGTAAATAGTTAGCAGAGTCTATATATGTGAGAAACTCTTGTAAAAGAGGATAAGTGTGGTACGCCTCTCTCAAATATATACCATCTTTTATCAGTTTTAAGATGCCATCAATTTTAAGACACACCATTACTTTATGCACCACTGAGAAAGAACATAAATGCTGCCAATGTAAGTATGACATGGCATTTATTGTAATGTGCATTCCAAATTGAGAGATGTTCAATGGGAAAGGTGCTTGTCATAGAATCAATGAACTACAGTAACTCAGAAGGCAGTGTGGAATGACCTGTCATCTGACCCACCTCTTGTGGGCATGTTTACATAGACATTTTGTCAATGAAAAAATCAAACAAAATGGAAAACCACATTATCCCATTTTAATTTTCTAAGTCCTATTTCTACGGTTATAAATGTGATAGCTTATTGTAGAAAATGCAGAAAATTACAAGGAAGCAATGAAAACCATGCATATGGGCATATGGGCACGATGGAAACTCATTTTAGTGAAAGCAAGATCTAGGGAAAAAAATATAATTCTCACCATAGAGATATCCTCTCTACTATCTCAGAGAGAGATTTTAAAAAATTGTATAAAGATTGTTGCTACTTTCAGTTTTGCTTAATAAATTCCTCTTGACTTCTCTGGTGCTGTGTAATGTAGGTCATTTTTCAGGTTATTTTTATTTTAATGAATAGCTAAGTTTATAACACATTTATATTACACATGAACGAATGGAATTTGACTGCATTGTCCTTTCTGAAAACATTTGCTAACTTGGCATAGGCACTTTTCGCTAGAATTATTTCTACACACTAAGTGATTTCCCTTATCTATGCCTAGCCATGCTACAATTTTTTTTAAAATAATCTATCAGTGAAATAATGTGTGCATAATTTCTAATTCCATGTCTGTTATGTAGCATGTGATCAGAAAATGCTAGTTAGTATTCACATTATTAACAAAAATGTAGGTTTAATTTTGTGGCACTTCTGCAAATAAGTGATGTAGAAATAAATAAGACAGACCTGACTTGGCTTGTAGGTCCATAATTTATTAGCCGTGGAACCTTGTACAAGCAACTACAATTTTATGAGTCGCAGCTTCCTTATATATAAATAAGAGATAACAATTTCTTATAAATCTCAGAGTTGTATTAACTGAATAAAATAAATTGAAAATGCCTAAAACAGCACTTAGCACAGTTGGCACTCAAATATCCAGTTCTATCCCTTTTCTTCCTTTCTTTATTTGTCCATTTCCTTCTCCTCAGCAGAGATGCCTGCAAGTTTTATAGCAAATGGAATAACTTGACTCTAAGCACTGTAAGGGTTGAGCCTTGTTCATCGCTATAGATACAGTAGGGAGTAAAATTGGCAAGACAAAGTAGAGTAAATGAATGAATGAATGAATGATTCATATGCTTGCTGCTTTATTCCAACTCTATGTCATAGAAATAGATGGATGGTGAAAGCAGTCAGAGTGATGTACCCAGATATATTAGCTATATATTGCTGCATGACAAATTACCCCAAAACTTAATGGCTTTAAACAATAAACATTATTATTGCACAGTTTTCATGGTAATTCAGCCAGATACCTCCGCCTCAACTTTTTTTGTGAGGTTGCAGTCAAGCTGTTGGCCTGGGCTGTGTCTCATCTGAAGGCTCTAATGTGGCAGGGTGTGTCTGCTTTTGAGCTTACTCAAGTGGCTGCTGGCAGGCCTCAGTCCCTTGCCATGAGAAACTTTGTATGAGACTGCTGCATGACAGGGCAGCTGGCTTCACCAAGACAGGTAATCCAAGAGAGAGCAAGAATAAACTGGGTGGCTTAATATAACAGAAAGTTGTTCTCTCATAGTTTTTGAGGCTAGAAGTCTCAAATCAAGGCATTGGTGGGCCGTGTTCCCTCTGAAAGCTCAAAAGAAGAATTCTTGCTTGCCTCTTTTAGCTTCTGAGGGTTGCTGACAATTCTTGTTATTCCTTGGTTTGTAGATGGAGCACTCCAATTTCTGACTGCGTCTTTACTTTGCCTTCTCCCTGTGTCTCTGTGTTCAAAATTTCCTCTTCTTGTAAGAACATTAGTCATTGGATTAAGCCCACCCTAATTCAGTATGGCCCCATTTTAACTTGATTACATCCACAAAGTGTCTAAAGTCACATTCACAGATTTCAAGGCTTAGGACTTCAATATACATATATAGTTTTGTGTGCTTTTTTGCAGAGGAAGATTCACCGTGAGCTAAAATCTGTGCCAATCTTCCTCTATTTTGTATGTGGGTCGCCACCACGGCATGGCCACTGACAAGTGATGTGGGTCCATGCCTGGGAACCAAACCCAGGCTGCCAAAGTAGAGTGGGCTGAACTTAACCACAAGGCCATGGTGCTGGCCCCTTCAATATATATTTTTGAGAGACACAATTCAATCCTTAAGAGGGGGTAACAGGGATAATTTGGCACATGGAAACCTTCTGGGGCATTTCTAAAATTACCTACGGGTGCTGAGTTTTGGCAAGCAGTTCCCTGATGATGGATGTTATTGTTCTTTCTTCATGAGTCTACCTCTTGTGAAAGAGACCAAGGGAAAAAGTAGCAATGACAGTAGATCATGTGATAGGCTTCAACTAGAAGCAAAAATGTCAGTGCAGTGGGGCTTTCCCCTGTTCGTCAGTCACAACAAGCAGAAAACAGGCCCATGGGTCTCTTCTACCTCATTAGGATCTTCAGAGACCAACCGACCAGTTCCCGACACACTCTCTCAACTCTAATTTGATTATAAAGTAATGTAGACATTCATAGATCTCCATAATAAGAAAGCATACAGAAAAAATCATCATACATATAAGACACAGCAACTCAAAGGAGGGGAGCATTACGACAACTCAGAGTAAATAAGTCCCTCTGAAATAGATTTACTCTAAGAAACAGGAGAAAAATTAGAAAATTGCGAATTAGTCCTTCAAAAAAAAATTAAGGAGCATTCATTTTGAGGGGGAAAAATATGAGATCAGAGAAATTCAGATGACAATTAAAAAACATAAATTCTGCATTAAAAACATTGTGAAATTACTTTTGTAGGACAAATTTTGAGAATTTAAAGGAAAAGAGAAAGAGAGAGAAAAGATAAGGGACATGCAGATCCTGGAAATACAGTTGAATGTTTTATAGGACTCTCAAATTAATAGAAGAAACCTTTTCCAGTAAAAGTGCAGAGCACAAAGGCTCACAAAGTACCGATTAAAGTGAATAAACTGGTAAACAATTTCCCATCTGAGATTTTTTTTAAATTTTAAGACAAAAATTAAAAAAAACCCTAATGGATATCCACTTATAATTAAACAGGCTGGCCTCAGACCTCCTCTCTTCATTACCAAGTAGTGTCTATGCTATTCTGGATTGATCTAGCTATTCCAATGCAAGATTTCCAAGTTGTTATTCCCATGCAAATGATTAGAAAAATAATAACTGCCATTGGAAGATACATATAGTATGCCAACAATGGGCCCTTCCTGGAAAAATGTATATTTTAGCTGACTGATATAATAATTTACTAATTCAAGAGTGGGGAAATACAGTAAAAATAATTAACAGGAACAAATGAAGCCAGTTATATAAAGAGTAAGTTATAAATATTTCTTGTTACAAAATTGAGCAAATAAAAAAAGTTTTATGAAAGACAATATAGTAATTTGATATCAATAATGATGCCATTGGTTATGGGTTTATAATGAGTTAAAAACTTTAATTACACAATCTCATCTCATATAACAATTTGGGCCTAAATCCAAGAGAATTGTCAGGCGAGGTAGAAGAAGAAACGGGAGAAAAAGACATGCTAAATTCTTGTCACACATAAGGAGAAGAAAATAGATACTGTTTCATTCTTTGCTATTACCAATTATGGGAAAATAGATACAATTTATATATACACATATATACATTCCAAATCACTATGTAAGAAAAATGAGCTAAGAATAAACAGTTCTAAAGAGACCAGAAGTAAACAAGAGTCATTTAATTGGACCGTACTCTATACAGGTGTCCATCCATTTCCAGGACTGCCGCCAGACCCACCAGTCCAGAAACAATCGCACATATTAGAAACCACATCAACAGAATATTAAGGAAACAGTGTACCTTCTTTTTTCCCTCAGAGGTACGTGGTTTCTGCTAAGATGTTTTGTTCTCAGATTTCTCTGTAGTTTATACCTCTAGTCCAGCTCAGTGTCCCAGAATAGTAAAAGATTAATTTTCATTAAGTCAGATTAATCCCCAACACGGCTGGAAAAATGACCTCTGGCTAGGTAACCTGTCTGAATGGGAAGAAAATGTTGAGCTGCATCAAGCAATTAAAAAATCCATTCCTGGGCTGGCCCCATGGCTTAGTGGTTAAGTGCTCGCGCTCCGCTACTGGCGACCTGGGTTCGGATCCCGGGCGCGCACCGCCGCACCGCTTCTCCGGCCATGCTGAGGCCGCGTCCGCATACAGCAACTAGAAGGATGTGCAACTATGACATACAACTACCTACTGGGGCTTTGGGGGGGAAAAAGAAAGGAGGATTGGCAATAGATATTAGCTCAGAGCCAGTCTTCCTCAGCAAAAAGAGGAAGATTAGCATGGATGTTAGCTCAGGGCTGATCTTCCTCACACACACACAAAAAAATCCATTCCTAATCAAAGTGGACCATCTGCTATCGCCATTCACAAAAATTAACCTAAAATGGATCGAAGACCTAAGGTGAGACCTGAAACTACAAAACTCATAGAAGAAAATATAGGCAACACACTATTTGACATTGGTCATAAAGGAGTCTTTTTGGATGACATGCCTACAGACTAGGGAAGACAGACTAGGGAAACTAAAGCAAAAATAAGCAAGTGGGACTTTATCAGATTAAAGAGCTTCTACAAGACAAACGAAACCAGAATCAAGATGAACAGTCAACGCACCAGCTGGGAGAAAATATTTGCAAAACATATATCTGACAAGAGGTTGATCTCCAAAATACATAAAGAACTCACACAACTGAACAACAAAAAACAAACAACCTGATCAAAAAATGGGCAAAGGAAATGACCAGACACTTCTCCAAAGAAGATATACAGATGGCCAATAGGCACATGAAA
>JAQQSS010002378.1:0-13592 GCA_028646465.1 Rhinoceros unicornis | reverse complement strand
TTAATCCTATATCACAGTCTGTGATATTGATGTTTTTTGTGTGTTCTTCTTTCTCTCTTTTTCTTTTTGTTGAGTAATTCCTGTTGATCTAATTTCAAGTTTGTGATTTCCTTTAACAGCTGAGCCAAATCTACTGCAGAGCCTGTCACAGACATAGCTCCATACTATTACTCTATCGCTGTTCACAATTTCACGCATTTCCTTTTGAATCTTTCTTTCAGTTCCCACCTCTCAACTGAAGTCACGTATCTGGTCCCGCAGCCTGTCCACCCTTCCCTCTAGGATTTTTACATATTTACCATAGTTTTTACATTTTCTGTTGAGTTGGATGGTTCCAGTATCTGTGTAATACGTGAACAAGATTCTGATAATTTGTCCATTATGACATTTCTTTTTCTCCTTGGTTTATCCCATAGCTTTTGTTGGTTGTCAGATATGTTGGATCAGACAGGTGACATTGAGTTATCATTTTATTTTTTGCATTTATTCCTCCTATAGATGATCACACCTGGTCTCTGTTAGGTCTGTATTGTGGAAGTCTGTGTGAATCTAGTCCTGCATTTGAGCCTTATATTTGTAGTGACTCCCCGAGGTGAAGTGTGTCTCTGCCAAAAGAGAGTTCAGATTCCTCCAGTGATTCCCTGTGTTTGTTTTCTGCTGGGATTTGTGTCTTCACCTTGCCCTCCCCTACATAGAATCTATTTCAGCTATATCAAGTACATTCCAGGGTTATATTGACTTGAAGTTGTCAATGTGGTGCACAGGGCTGGAGGAAATTCATCTTTTAGGCCCGTCTGACGGGGCCTTATTCCTGGGCAGACACTGTGACCCTGGGTCTGAGGTGTGGCCTTGCACCTGTCCTTGTTCCTCCTCCCGAGGTGACCCTGGTCCTTTTGTTGTCCCTCCTTCTCCTGGAGAGAGTGTGTTTGTTTCCTTCCCAGATGTCCCCTCCCCTGGCTGCCATGATGTTCCAACTGTGTCCTTAAATGACTTCTAATTTTGCTGCTCTTTCTGCATGTTTAGGCTTTTGTTCCTTAGGGATGAGAAGGGGAGCTCAGGACAGAGCTATGGTGTTTTTCTCTGTACCTCTTCCAGTTACTGTGGGTTTCCACTAGTGCCTTAGGATACTGGTTTTGGTGGTTTTCTCTCTGCAGATTAATTACTTAATACTTAGTGGTGATGAGTGAGGTGGGTCTGGGTGCATCTCAGCAGTACGTGCTCTTCCTCTCTCCCAGACAGAACAATCTTGGGGGAGGAGCTCTGTGGTATGTGTCCCCAATCCTGTGGGACAATGCATTAAAGGGAATAGATATCTCTCTAGTTACATAGCCCCTGAGAATATCACACTACAGCGGGTTCACCACACTGCACTTCAAGAAATCCGTTAAGTATATCTCATTTCTTCTGGTATTAGTTCATTAGCCATCTGGTGGTCTCTGCCCTAGATAAGCTATTATTCCCATACTGTTTCTCCTGGAAACCACTTGTTTCTCAGCAGATTTCAGGTTTGTGGTTTGCACTATAATTTCAATTCTCTCATTTATTGAAGAAGGTCAGTAATTTGCAGTTTATCCAGAATAGTTGTTGTTGTAAGAAAATGAACAACCTTTGCCTCAGCTGTGCATATCCAGAAGCTGAGCAGCAGTTATATTTGAAACATCCAGGATCTGAAAACAATCCAATATCAACAAAATCTTAATAGACAAACACATTGTGGTGTAATCATTCACTGGAATAATTCCCATCATTACAATATATAAGTACTTTGTACACACAACGGAATGGGTGCATTAACAAGCAATGATATTGAGTGAAATAATACAGACAAATAAAATACACACTATACGATCCATTTATAGACATTTCTGTAATGAAAACTAATGTAAAGTAACACGGAGATCGGGACTCGGATGTCTACAAGTTGGGTTAAGGGAAAAGTGGGTATTATACCTCCTTAAAATGACACCAAATAAACAAATGGATAATTAGGAGGGAAAGAGTGATTATGACCCAGGATATTTTCCATCACACTCAACATGAGGGAGGACAAGAGAGTGTTCCCACTCAATGGATTCCTCCACTGCTCAGGGGATTTGAGGAGGGAAGATTTGGGGAGGATGCTGCTATGACGGCACAATTCTCCCCACACCACGTCAACTTTGTCTTTTGTTCTCCGATGTGGGTGCCAGGTAAAAAAAGGATTCCTAAGCAAGAAACTGTAATGTACTTTTAAACCTTCATGTCAGAAATCCTAAGCTTCTCATGGGAGGTGTTGCTCCTGCACACTCTCTGACAGAATTGAGGTCACCAGTGAATGCAGCTCCACTGCCTAGTGGTCAAGATGGCTCACTCGTTCTGTATCTGTGTAACTCTACCCCATGTGGATGGAGTGAACAGAGGGGAGGACGTTGCCTCCCTGGAATTGCTTCCAGTGTGTATCTGTCCCATCCCTTCCAAAGGTGGAAACTTGGGTTAAATTCCACGACAAATCAAGAGAAGGGGAAATGGTGGCTGAGGGGGGACACACGAGTGGATGTGTTACACAAGGAGGGAGACCCAGTGCTATGTTGGTGCCTTGAGAGAGGCACAGAGCAAGGGGACCTTGCATCCTAGCACAAGTAAAGCTGATACCACGGGGTGAATCCACATCATGCGAAACCACCACTGCTTTTAGAACCTGATACAGCTGAATGGAAGCAGGCAAACTTGACTTGGGAGAAATCTTGGTCACATTGATGATGGTGAAATAATCACTGTGTGATAACTGAGGGGAATTCTAGCAATGTACTACCATCTTTTAACTCTAGCATTTTGTATTTTTCAGTTTACTTTTACAATGAAGGAAATCTTCTGGGAAGAAATTTCTGAGAACTGCTCCCCACAAGGCCATGGGACCCTGTGTTGTACAGTCAGCCAACTATCAGTGTGCAAGAATAAACATTCATGCGTGAAGGCTGAGACAATTCTCCAGTTATAATGGAGAAAATATAGCCCTTGCATGCTCAGTGTGACACATTGTACTGTTCACAGACTCAAAAACACATATCACCATTCTTCCGGGTGGAAACCTATTAAGCAGAATAAAATAGATATCATCTTTATTTAGTCTTCCAATGCAGAGATTCAGTATGTCTCTCAATTATTTACATATTTTTTTAACCTTTCATCATGTTTTTTTTTTCCAAAATGCTCCATAAAGAATATGCTCTCCCATTGAGTCCAACTTACCTTGTGGGGTAAACAGAGATACCCTACAGGGACCCTGGAAGGACTTGGGACACTCACCTAAGTCCCTCCCCACTTATAAGGATAGGGCTCCCCACATGCAAATTTCTCTTCAAGCTCAATGGTAAAATCCCCTCTTGTTCTGTGGGAGCTCACAGCTCTCTCCTCAGACAGGGCAGAGGGCTCTGGGGAAGGCAGAGCTGTGGTCTAGAAGAAGATGAGACTGTTGGGTCTTCTTTTCCTGGTGACAGGTCCCCAAGGTGAGTGTCTCAGGTGTCAGACCTGGGTCTGTGGGGATGGTGGTGACTGCACGTGACTGACAGGGACTGATTCTCCTTGTCCCCAGGTGTCCTGTCCCAGGTGCAGCTGCAGGAGTCGGGCCCAGGACTGGTGAAGCCCTCGCAGACCCTCTCCCACACCTGTGCTGTCTCTGGAGTCTCCATCACATCAAGCAGTTATGCTTGGAGCTGGATCCCCAGCCACAAGGGAAGGGCTTGGAGTACATGGGGCAAACAGATTATGATGGGGATACACACTACAATCCTTCCCTCAAGAGCCGCACCTCCATCTCCGGAGACATGTCCAAGAACCAGTTCTCCCTGCAGCTGAGCTCTGTGACCACCGAGGACACGACCGTGTATTACTGTGCAAGAGACACAGTGAGGGGAAGTCAGTGTGAGCCCAGACACAAACCTCCCTGCAGGAGTCAGGAGGGGCTGGGCTGCAGAGGGCACTCAGGACCAGCAAGGGGCACTCAGGACTCATAGGGCACACAGATCAGGTGCAGGAATCAGATGTGAAGGGAATTCTTCTTGGAGTCAGGCATTTCCTCTCCAAGGTCTCAGCTACCCCCAGGGATGATGCATGTTTAGTTCTTCCTCTAATTTATCATTCCATCACTGCTGTCAACAAACGAGGAGGTAACAGTGCAGATGAGACATCACCAGGGACTGGGGACCTCTCCTTCCCCAACTTCCTGTATGTCCTGTTTTTGTTATTCAGAGTGGAACATCCTCAGGGCTCTGCAATTCCCTGTGATTGGACAGCATTTCCCACAACCAGCGGCACCAGCACAGTCCATGCACCTGTGTGCAGAGAACAGGTTCTCTAACCCCAACATGCACACACTGTCTCCCCATGGGCACTTCCTTCAGAGGTGCACCCATTGAACCCACGGGGTTATGATCAGGCCCCCCCAGGACCTCGACTCCACTGGGTCTATGTCTCTCCTACAATGCTTATCTTCTTGGTCCTCATTTACTCAAGTGGATGTGGAAACCCACCCCAACTTCACCCTCAGCCTTCTACTGTCTAAATCCTCGCTGAGTCTGTCCTAAACCCTGAGCTCCATGGGGCTGGAGCCCTGTTCACTCTTCCCAGCTCTCCCCACAGCACCAGGCTCAGAAGGGAGGTTCAATAAATATCTGGGCATTAACGTGCCCCATTCATATCCTAACATCTGTCTAATGACTCTGTCCATTCGTGGACGCCCAGTGCAGGCTGCACTTGGGTGGCATGAGGCTGGCCTCATCTGCGTTGCTGAGTCCATGTATCACATTCCATGATTCAAGGTCACACAGGCACCACTGCAAGACAGGCCAGTGTCAGTGGGGGCACACCGTCTGCTCGTGCACCTTACGACAGAGGACGTCCAGGGGACTCACTAGCTACAGAGCATCGTGTTGGACCCCACATGAGTGGACGTGGTGAGAAAGAGGTTAGGGAATGGAGTGGGTGTGCTGGTCACCACTTGTGTCTCAGTGCCCAGCCCAGATATACAGTCAGGTATTTGTGAGCCAAATTTATGGAAAACACATGAAGTAAAACTGAGAGAGAGATCTACAACTGAAATATATTTAGGAAAAAAAATAATATACTAAAGGCTAAAGAGTTAAGTGTACTACTGAAGAAGTTGGATAAAGAATAGAGAATAATAGAGTATTACTCTCAGTACAAACATTTTAAAAATATTATTTTCTGACTTTTCTTTATGCTCACTCAAATTCTCTAAAAAGTATCAATCAATTTGATTGTGCACTTAAGAATCTAACCACATGAAAACTCACACACATGGAATCAGCAAGCGATATTCTGGTTTTACAATTAAAAAGGACATTGTAAACACTGTAAGGTGCTCTCATTGTCTGTCCTCATAGCTCTATTCTCATCTTAGAATAAAGCACTGACCTTAAATATGAGCTCTTCCTCCCAACGTCTTTGGTGGATTGAAAGAAATCTTGCTAATGTGCCAACATCATGCAACCTGCATGGCTCAGAGTGACCACTAGGGGGCATGTCACTTCCACAATCCCTGACCAGGACATCAGATAAGATCAGACCCAATTTGGTACTACAAGAAAAAAGTAGACGCTTTCTTGTTGTAGAAATAGGCTAAAGATTTGGGAGTCTTTTAAAGGTATTCAACAGAAAATAATTGAAAAACAGGAATTGTGCCTTAGAAGTGTAGTGCTCTGTTCTTATAGTCATTAAATTCTTAATTTTTAGAAGTAGATGCCTGATTAATTTAACACTAGGCCCTGAAGTTGCATAGTTGGTTCTGCTCGTGACTTTAGCTTTAGACCCATGTAAAGGGTCTTTGATGTAAGTCCTTGCCATATATGAGGATATATGCATTAGGAGAATTAGAAACAGTGTCGATGCGATGAGATTTGAGATTTTCAGTTTGGTAACGTCATGTGTTGGAATTTCTCTCTCAGTTAAATAGAATAAAAGGAGCATTTTGAGCTTCCTGCAGAAGTATCCACCTCTTTTATCCTGAAGAACATTTCTATATCCACTACTCATGGGGATGGTCCAGGATCCTTACTGCAAGGTGAACAGGATTAAATCACTATATGGTGTAAGCCATTTCACCTGCTTAGATCTGTTTTTTGTAGAAGCTAGCCTACTCTAGTCAACCCACATTATGTCTTGGATACATATGGGTTTATCTACTATGTAACAAATAAAAACAGATTGTGTGGAAATCCAGCAAAATTCACATACTGGATCCACTAATTTATAGATGACTTCATATACCACACAGAGATACAGCCTCCCAAAAACCAAAGCCTGAGGCCTGAGCCAATAACAGACGGTAGCTGAACCCAGAGTCTAGAGAGGAGTCTTGGTGCTCGTGTCCTGGTGTGCTCAGGAGTTCTGAACCAGGAGCTCCCTGAGGCACGACGATGTTTTCAAGGCATCCCCATGATTTGTACCAGCGGATAAAGTATGTAATCAATTCCCCCGTATAAATTGGGAACTAGAATGGGGCAAGGTGCTGCTGGTGGGAATGCAAAGATGCCCCCACTCTGTGAAATTCTGCCCCTTTCCAATAAGATAAAACATACACATGCCACATGACCCAACCACTCCAATTCTTGTTACATAACTGGGGGGATAAGAACTGATGTTCAGTGCATACAGTTAACAAGACTGTACTATTTACATAAAGTTTCTTTAAGAAGATAGGTCTTATGTTAACTGTTCTTATCATAAAAAAGGAGAGAGTGGGCCAGCCCGGTGGTGCAAGTGGTTAAGTGTACCCGCTCCGCTGCGGCGGCCTGGGGGTTCGCAGGTTCGGATCCCGGGTGCACACTGACGTACCACGTGTCAAGCCATGCTGTGGCTGCGCCCATATAAAGCAGAGGATGATGGGCATGGATGTTAGCACAGGGCCAGTCTTCCTCAGCAAAAAGAGAAGGATTGGCAGATGTTAGCTCAGGGCCGATCTACCACACAAAGGAAAAATAAAAGGAGAGACGGAGGAGACTTTTGGAGGTGGTGATTATGTTGATGTTACTGGTTGTGGTGATGGTTCCATGGGTGTATACTTATCTCCAAACTCATCAAGGTGTACACATTAAGTATGTATAATTATTAGCAAGCCAATCATATCTCAAAGAAAAAACTTATAAGATATATTTATGCAAAAACCTGTCTGCAGAAATTTACAGCTGCCTTAAGCGAAAAACAATACATGAAAGACCATGGATGACTCTCATGTGCATTACCCTACATGAAGGAATCCAACCCCAGAGTCTACACACTGTGTGTCGCCATCCATATACTATGGGATCTGCAAAACTAAAGGGACATACAGATGATCAGTGTTTGCTGAGTGCTATGGAATTGAAAAGGGATTGACGAGAAGTGGAAATAGTGTATGTTTTCAGGGTGATGGAAGTATCCTCTAACTAGATGGTGATGTTGGGTGCATGACTGCTTTTGCTTACCATATTTATGTTGTACTTCCATAAAAGTGTAATTTTCTTGATTACATGATAAATAATAATACAGTTATATTCAAAAATGCTTTGTCTCAACACGATATTCTGGTCCGTCTTACCTTGATAATTTTTCAATGACTAGAGATGCTGGATTCTTCTATAAATACATTGATATTCAGTTCAGTTAATGAAAATGACAATTTCTAATGCAGGACTATGTGGTCGAGTGGCTGAGATGGATTAGACGTTACAAACGTTAAGAGAATGACATCAAGGTTATTGATGCCTAGATTTTGAGAAGTTTTATCTGTGTAGGTTCTTCAAATTATCAGCAATATTGTTGACCAAAGGACAGCAGACGCATTGGTAAATCTTCAAGGAATGACAGGGAATTCCCTTAAGGAGAACCGCAGATGATGGACACAAGGATGCTCCTGGTAGGCAGGGGGTCGCATGGCATGAGATTAAAGGAGCCGTAAATATTCAAGTAGAGGGACACTGATAATGACACATGAGGACAGAGCTCTTGTTCCTGAACATCCCAGAGCCCAGGACACCTGGAGATGTAGGACCCTGAGACCACGTGGAAGGGGAAGCAGCAGGAACCATGGATGTGAGGGGACTGGTCTATAGGAGGCACTGGACCCTCTGACCACAGGGCCCAGACTGAGGGGCAGGTGCAGAGGGAGGCTGGAGAGTGTGGGGTCTGATGTTAGGGTCTGCAGTCTCCTTTCTATGAGCAATTCAATGACTTGGGCCTATCTCTACTCTCCTGCCTCTGAGCCCCAATTTCTCATATAACACCAGATACTGAGGATATGGGACAATTACTACCGTGCCATCATCATTTCAATATTAGGAAGATGCTCAGTCTTACAATAGTCTTTTTTTTATTTTTATGTATTCTCCATTTAAAAGAGTGATTCTTTCTAACAAAATTAGTTATGGTTCTCTGACACATGTTCTAGGCTTGTCAAAAGGAAAGTGTGTGCACAGAGCCTCAGAAAAAGTTACACATCCTCCAACTTCTAGAATGAGGCATTACAGGGAGACGGTTCTCCAAACCTCTCTAGGCATGCCCAAGTCTGTCGTGGAGTTGTTTCAGGGGGGCAGTCGAGTCCAGTATTAAAGCACAGGCCCAGTTATTGAGGCTGATTCTTACCCGATTTGTGATCTTGGTTACATCATACACTGGGACTCTACCTTTTATGTGGGTATCAAGCCCCAGAGCTTGTTATATAGTCAGAAGACATGCAAATAGCGCCCTCCCTGTGCTGATGAAAACCAGCTGAGCCCCCGATCCTGCAGCTCTGGAGAGGAGCCCCAGCCCTGGGATGCCCACATATTCCCATTTGGTGATCAGGACTGAACACAGACCACTCACCATGGAATTTGGGCTGAGATGGGTTTTCCTGGTTGCTATTTTAAGAGGTAATTTATGGAGAACAAGAGACATTGAGTATGTGAAAGGATATGAGTGGGAGAATCAGTGGATGTGTGAGAGTTTCCTGACATTGTGAAGTGCAGCTGGTGGAGTCTGTGGGAGGCTTGTCATTTATGGCCTGTATTATGTTGAGGCATTTTCCTGCTATACCCATTTTAATCAGAATTTTTCTCATAAAAGGATTCTGTATCTTGCCAAATGCTTTCTCTTCATCTATTGAGATGATGATATAACTTTTATTCTTCATTTTGTTTATGTGGTGTATCACATTGATTGATTTGTACATGTTGAACAAGCCCTGCATAAATCCCACCTGATCATGGTGTACGATCTTTTCAATGTATTGTTATATTCAATTTCCGAGTATTTTGTTCAGGATTTTGGCCTCGATGTTCATCAGTGATATGGGCCAGTAATTTTATTTTTTGTGTGTTATCCTTGTCTGGTTTTGGTATCAGGGTAATGTTGGCTTTGTAGAATGAGTTAGGAAGCTTCCCCTACTCTTCACTATTAGGAAGAGTTTGAGAAGGATAGGTATTATGACTTGATTGATTGTTTGGCACAATTCACCAGGGAAGCCATATGGTCTTAGACTTTTATTTCTGGGGAGGTTTTTGAATACTGTTTTGATCTTCTTACCGGCCACTGGTCTATTCAAATTCTCTATTTCTTCTTGATTCAGTTTAAGAAGGTTGTATGATTCTAAGAATTTATCCATTACTTCTAGATTCTCCAATTTGTTGGTGTATAGCACTTCATAGTGTTCTCTTATAAGCTTTTGTATTTCTGATCTGTTCATTGTAATTTCTCCTCTTTCATTTCTGATTTTATATATTTGAGGCTTCTCTTTTTTTATTGGTAAGTCTAGCTATAGGCGAATCAATTTTGTTTATCTTTTCAAAGAACCAACTCTTAGTTCCATTGATTTTTTTCTATTTTTCTAAGTCTCTATTTCATTTATTTCTGTTCTGGTTTTTATTTCCTTCTGTCTACTGATTTTGGGCTTTGTTTGTTCTTCTTTTTCCAGTTCCTGTAGGTGTACTGTTAAGTTGTTTGTTTGAGATTTTTCTTGTTTGTTGAGATAGGACTGCATTGCTATAAACTTCCTTCTTAGAACCACTTTTGCTGTATCCCATAAATTTTGGCATGTTGTATTTTCATTTTCATTTATCGCCAGATTTTTTTTATTTTTCCTTTGATTTCTACATTGATACAATGACTGTTGGGTAGCATTTTGTTTAATCTCCAAAAATTTGTGGCTTTTCTGCTTTTCTTCCTGTAGCTGATTTCTAGTTTTATACTGTTGTGGTCAGAAAAGATCCCCGGTATTATTTCAATTTTCTTAAATTTATTGAGACTTGTTTTGTGGCCTAATATGAGGTGTATCATGGAGAATGTTCCATGTGAATTTGAAAAGAATGAGTATTCTTTGGTTTTTAGATGGAATGTTCTGTAAATATCTACTAAGTCCATCTGGTCTAGTGTGTCATTTAAGGCCTATGTTTCCGTATTGACCTTCTGTTTGGATGATCTATCCACTGGTGTAAGTGGAGTGTTAAAGTCCCCTACTATTATTGTGTTGCTGTTTATTTCTCGTTTTATGTCTGGTAATAATCACTTTATATGTTCAGCTGATCATAGGTTGGGTGCATAGGTATTTACAAATGTTATATCCTCTTTTTGGATTGTTCTCTTTATCATTATGTAGTGACCTTCTGTGTCTCTTGTTGTAGTTTTTGTTTTAAACTCTATTTTGGTTCGGAAGTCAAGATGGAGGTGCAAGCAGACTCTGAACTCACCTCCTCCCATGGACACAGACAATTTACAACTACTTGTGGAAAAATTAACCCAGAGACAGAACTGAAAACTGGATAAGAGGAACTCCTGCAACAAAGGACAATACTAATTGAGGTGGAAGATGCAGAAACTCCCTTCTGGAGAGAAAAAATGCCACCTTCACAAGCCGTCAGATTCACGACTGCCCTGGAGCAGCCCACAGGTATGCGGCCCTCCCTGGAGGAGCGCAGCCCTGAGCCGGGGAGTGCCCCTGCTGTGGGCATTTTGTGGACCCCGTAAAACCGAGATGAGTGGCAGAATATCTGACTTTGCCTGCTACTAAAACATTGGGGAGTACCCCAAGAAAACCTGGTTCACAAAGAAATTAAAACCTGCTCTTAAAGGGCCCATGCACAAACTCATCCATTTCAGAAAGCAACCAAAAATCACCAGAAGAAAGGTTCATAGTGCTTTGGTGAAAAGATGCTCTCCTGATAGGCCCTGAGTGCATTTCGGTGAGAGGTGAGACCTCTCCAGGGACTGGTACATTGGTGGGGACCATTGTTGTGGCTTGGTGTGGGCGTGCAAACACAGACGACATTGGAGATTTCCCTGGAGCCTGCTAGCCCAGGTCTGCTCCACCCACTAGAGCACTGATTTAATCCAGCTCAGCCAGGGCAGGCAGTCCACCCTAGAGACTGGCTCCACCCAATAACAAGCCCTCAGTCAACTTGTGGGCCTGCATAGATTGGTGAACGGATTCTCTGCGGCCTGGCAACTGAGCCCACTTGAGTGGGGCAGGGCGAGCACAAGGAGCGGGTAGAGAGTGTGGGGCAGTGGTGGAGTGTGTGGGGCTCCCGCCGTGGAGAGACTGGGTCCACTTCAGGAGGTTGGGGCACGCATACAGTGCAGGACTGTGTTGACTGTGTGTGTGGACCTGTGGGTGGCAGGGCTTGTCAGCTGCAGAAGACTTGTGCTCCTCAAAGACCCACATAGGGGGTTTGCCCCACCTTCCAAAGCCTGAAACAATTGGGTGCTTCCGTGCCTGAGGCCAGCCCCACCCAGCTGCAATCCTCAGAGAGCTGACAAGAGACATAAAGGCTGGAGGCTTATAGCAATTGTAAGCTCCTGAGCCTAACAACCTGCTATGCTGGGGGCCTACTCACTTACAAGAAATACTGCAACACAAATGTGGTATTATAAATTGCAGCCAACTGTGCTAGGGCTCCCCAAACCTGATAAGGAGACTGAAGGGCCCGCAACAACTACAACCAACTGAGCATTACAACAGCTGACCAGGAGCATAACTCGGCGTCCCTGGGCGCCTACAGGGAGAGCAAACAGGTCACAACAGAAGGACACACATAGCCCACATAGGGGTCACCCCTGGAACATTGAGAACTGAGGGAAGCACACTGCAGGCCTCCTAAGGCATCACTTATATAAGGTCACCTTTCCAAGAACAGGAGACACAGCTGACCTACCTAATACATAGACACAAGCACAGGGAAAGAGGCGAAACGAGGAGGCAAAGGAATACATTCCAAGTAAGAGACCAGGACAAAACCCCAGAAAAGGAACTAAGTGAAACAGAAATGAGCAACCTACCCGACACAGAGTTCAAACTAAGAGTGTTAAGGATACTCACTGATCTGGGGAGAAGAATAGATGAACTCAGTGAGAATATCAACAAAGAAATGGAAGATATAAAGAAGAACCTATCAGAAATGAAGAATACGATACTGGAAATGAAATATTCACTAGAGGGACTCAAAAGCAGAGTAGAGGATACAGAAGAATGGATCTGCAAGCTGGATGAAAGACTAGAAGAAATTACCCAAGCTGAACAGGTAAAAGAGAAAAGAATTAAAAAGAGTGAGGACAGTCTAAGGGACCTCTGGGACAACATCAAGTGCACTAACATCTGTGTTATAGGTTTCCCGGAAGGAGAAGAGCGAGAAAAGGGGGCAGAGAATCTATTTCAAGAAATAATAGATGAAAACTTCCCTAACCTGAGGAAGGAAACAAACATCCAGGTAAAGGAAGCACAGAGAACCCCAAACAAGATAAACCCAAAGAGGCCCACGCCAAGACACATCATAATCAAAATGTCCAGACTTAAAGATAGAGAGAGAATCCTAAAAGCTGTAAGAGAAAGACAAGTTACATACAAAGGAAGCCCCATAAGGCTATCAGCTGACTTCTCAGCAGAAACCTTACAGGCTAGAAGTGAGTGGCACAATATATTTAAAGTGCTAAAAGGAAAAAATTTACAGCCAAGAATACTCTACCCAGCAAGGTTATCATTCAAAATGGAAGGAGAGATCAAAAATTCCCAGGACAACCAAAATTGAAGAAGAAACCAGTGCTACAAGAAATGTTAAAGGGACTGATTTAAGGGGAAAAGGGAAGACCACAAATAGGAAAAAATATTTATTTCCATGATAAGAAGGTAATGGATACAAATGCATAAGAAAGAGGTTAGATATGTATCAAAAACGTAAAATGAGGGAGGAGGGGAGTTAAACAGTAGAGCTTTCAGCCAGAGGTCAAACTAAATAGACCGTCAATTCTGTATAGAAGGAGAAAGGAACAGAGAAGGACTACTAAAACACTGAGGAAAAAAAAGTTAAAATATGGCAGTAAGTACATACTTATCAATAGCTACTTTAAATGTCAATGGACTAAATGCTCCAATTAAAAGGCATAGGGTGGCTGATTGGATAAAACAACAAGACCCATATATATGCTGCATACAAGAGACACACTTCAGACCTAAAGACACTCACAAACTGAAAGTGAAGGGATGGAAAAAGATACTCCACGCAAATGGCAATGAAAAGAAAGCTGGGGTAGCAGTACTCATATCAGACAAAATAGACTTTAAAACAAAAACTGTAAAAAGAGACAAAGAAGGG
>JAQQSS010002377.1:0-13594 GCA_028646465.1 Rhinoceros unicornis | reverse complement strand
AGACGTGCACACGAGCACACGTGTGCCTGTGTTTGCAGTGTAGAGGTGCGAATTCACCCTCTGCAGAGTGCTTACTGTGTACCAGGTACTCTCCCGGATAGTGTACCTGTGTTCGCTTGTCTAGATCTGCTAACAAGCCCAGAGTCAGGTATCATTACTTCCACATTGCAGGTGAGGAAACTGAGGCTCAGAGAGGTTATGTGGCTTGTCCGAGGTCAGCAGCTGGTGAGCCACAGGTGGGCCATGATGTGAACCTGGAGGAAATCCGCTGGTGGTCGGTAGCAGTTTTGGCCATTAACCCTCGCTGTTCCTTGCAGAGAGCGGAGGAGCTGAACTGTGGGTTTAGCTCAGCACTGGGCCCCTGGTGGAGCTCTGTGCTGGGAGAACCATGGCAGCAGGCACGCTTCTCAGCTCTGCTCTTTGCACAAACTCTTGAGAAAAAGGCAGTGCGCCCAGGCTTGTGCTGGGCAGGAGGGGCCGTGGAACCCCTGCTGCTCCCAGCCATGTCTTTGGCTCTGCCATTTACCAGCTCTGGGGCCTCCGCAAGCCTCAGTTTACTCATTTGTAAAATGGGGTTATATTCCAACCTCATAGGGTCATATAGAAATGAGGTTACCCAGGCAGTGTCTGGCACATAGAGGGTGCCTAAGAACGGGTCATTGTTACTCTTCTGGCATTTCCCCAATATTTTATCCTGACATAACTTCCTAAATGCAAGGTGGTACCTTGAATTGGATCCTGGAACAGGAAAATGAAAAACTGGTGAAATCCAAATAAAACCTGGAGTTTAGTTAACAGAAATGGGCCAGTGTTGGTTTGGTAGTTGTGACAAATGCATCACGGTAATGTAAGATGTTAACATTCAGGGAAATTAGGTGAGGGGTGTATGGGGACTCTCTGAGGATTAGTGCTAGCTCTGCAACTTAAAACTCTATCAAGTTATTCCAAAAAAAGTTTTTAACTTAACTTCCCTTGGTGCCATTTCTTCAAGGCCAATGTTTCACAAAATGAGAAAGTAATAATTGCTTACAAACTAATTCCTAGCAAATTGTTCATTTTTATCTTACTCTTCCCACAGTTTATCAGGGGTTTTGGCAATGACTAGTGCCCTAAAATAAAGGAGAAAATCTAACGGAGGGACTTAGGCATAGTGAGAATGTCTTTAATATCCACCAGGGGGCCAAGCACCGCAGCCTGGCATCCCGGCATCCTGGACCCCGCGGCCTCCTGTCTCTCCACACCCTGCCCGGCACACCCACCTGTGCTGCATTTCCCATGAGTCCCATGCTGTTTCCCACCCCCTGATGTTATTTGTTCTGCCTGTTTTCCAGGACCCCTTCCCGCTCACTATCTTGTAGTACAAAGCAAATGCCAGCACTCCAAACCCACCCTCTGGCCGTGGTGACGGCTCCTGCTGTGCCCTCCACCTGGAACTCCGTCATTCTTCTCCTCCCCTGCCTGCACCTGGCTGCATCCAGCTGCCATTTTTAAATACCAGGGACACTGTCCCCTCTAGGAATCTCTCTCTGACATATTCTCTCAACACACACACCCACACACTGATACATACTCACACACACACAGACACACCCACACACTGATACATACACACAGACACACCCACACACTGATACATACATACACACACACAGACACACACATACAGTGTGTCATTCTGTGGTTCCATTCTCCTTCTCCCATAGCACCTTAACTCCTGCACCAAATTATCTGTGGACTTTTCTAGGGATCCTGCTATGCTGGGAGTCCCTGGAGGGCAGGGACCAGGTCTTGCTCACTTAGTACCCTGCACAACACCTTGCATGGCCAAGAGCCTAACAGGGGGCCTGGCTCACGCTGAGCGTAATGGAGCAGCCTGAACCCCGAAGTGCTTGGCTCCGGCCCAGAGGGGTGGAGGGTGTGAGCCGTCCAGACTGCCACATAACAGCGTTTCAGTCTATGACTGACCGCATATAGGACGGTGGTCCCAGAGCTTAGTGCCATAGAGCCAAGGTGTGTAGTAGGCTGTACCATCGAGGTGTGTGTAAGTACACTCTCTGATGTTCACACCAAGACAAAATCGCCTAACCACACGTCTCAGGATGTGTGTCCGTTGCTAAGCGACGTGTGACTGTATACAGTTTATGGGGAGCCAAACACTTTATCAGGAACAGTATTAACCACTTCCTCTCCACTACTGTGTATTAGTATTTCAGAATGTTTTGCTTTTTTGACAAATTGGAACAGAATCTCATTGTTTTACCTTGAATTGGGGAGACGACACAGCGGAGCTGCGTCCCACTCTTCCCTGGGGTCAGTGCACTTGACTTCGGATACGAGCTTCACTACTTGGTGGCTGTGTGACCTTTGACCAGTTGTTCCCCCTCTCTGACCTTTGGATTTCTCATCCCTAGAATAGACGTGAGCAATAATTCCACCACAGGGGATTTTATGAGGATTAAATAAGATATGACACGTGCAGCACTTGCTCAACGCCTGGAGAGTGGTAGTTCATCCAGAAGAACGGTCCTCCTCTCCTTCTCCAGCCCTCTCCCCCCGCCCCGCCCCGTCTTCCTCTCCGCTGTCTCTACCATTAGCTTCCTTATCTTTCTTTATCTTCTAGTTGCCTTTCGCCCTTGTTCTTTACCTTTAGCCTACAACCAAAATTCCTCCCCACCCTGAAGAATCTGCCCCCTGCATCACTTACCACGCCCTCTCTCCCCTTCAGCTTCCAACCACCGCTTTGTTTTCCCCCTGAGGAAGATTTGCCCTGAGCTCACATCTGCCGCCAATCTTCCTCTATTTTGTATGTGAGCCGCCACCAGTGTGACCCCTAATAGACGAGTGGTGTAGGGCCAAGCCCGGGAATTGAACCTGGGCTGCCGAAGCAGAGCGCGCTGAACTTAACCGCTAGGCCACGAGGGCTGCCCACACCACGGCTTTTACTGCTTAGTTAGTGTAGAGAAGGTGGGAGCGAGAGAAAAATACAGGGAAAAGGTAAAAACACCCACAATTCTATCACCCGAGATTGCCATTGTTAAAAGATGTATTTCTTTCAAGTTATATATCTATGTAAGTGATATCATTTAATATACAGTTTTTCTATAATTTATCTTTATATTGTGAACATTTTAACAGGCCATTCACAATTTTTGGACATTGAAGTTGTTTCAGCTTTTCTTCTTTTTTAAAAAAAATTTCAGCTTTATTGACGTATAATTGACAAATAAGATTGTAAGCTATTTAAGGTGTACCTCCTGATGATTTGATAGATGACTACATTGTGAAAGGATTCTCCCCACCCCAGTAATTAACACATCCATCACCTCACGTGTTTATCTTTTTTAATGAGAACATTTAAGTTCTACTTTCTTAGCAAACTCAATTGTACAATACAGTGTTATCAACTACAGTCATCGTGTTTTACACTAGATCCTGAGACCTTATTCATCTCATTGCTGAAAGTTTGTACCCTTTTATCAACCTCTCCCTGTTTCCTCCTCCCCATTTCAGGTTCTTTCTATAATAGATATAACTATGAAGATCATATTTGCCCAGCATCTTTGTTCACATTATAGAAATTATTTCCTTTGGCTAGATTCTTAGAAGTGGAATTACTCAGGAAAGGGGTTGATCATTTTTAAGACTTTTAAGACATATTGATAACTTATTTTCCAGAAACATACCAATTCTTTCTCCTATCATAAAAACCAATTGTGGCAACTTTCTACAGCTTCACCAGTTCTGAATATTATTGTTCGAAAATCTTGGCTGAATTGCTGGATGAAAAATGGTATACAGTTATTTTAATTTTCATTTCTTTGCTTATAATGAGGGTGAACATTTTTAAGCCCTTTATATTCTTTTTCCTTGAATTGTGTGTTTATATCCCTTGTCCAACCTCTTTTGAAATTTAGTGTCTTCCTTGTTGATTTATATAAACTCTCTATGTAATTTGGATATTACTACTTTGCTCATTATATTGATGACAAATATTTTCCCAGTTTGCTGTTGGCCTTTTAATTTGGATTTTGATTTTTTCTGAAAATTTTTTATATTTTCATGTAATTAAATTTGTTGCTGTTTTCCTGTGAATTTTAGCTCCAGAAACTTCTTACAGAAACCAGATAAATGTTTAACTAGTTTCTTATTTCTGTGCGTTTAAAAAGATATCTAGTTATTTACTTCTGAAAATTATTTTGCTTTCTGATGTGAAGTAAATATCTAAAATATTTTCTCTTATTTTAATTTTTATACTTTATTTTGAATATCTGGGGCTAATAGTAACTTTTTGAATGCCGACTACTATACAAAGCACTAGATGTATTTTTTCTGATTTTGTCTTCACAATAAACTTACGAAGTAGGTAATGTACCTACAGATGAGAAAACTAAGACTGAGTGAGGTTACATGACTTGCCCAAGTTTAGAGAATAAACAAGTAGCAGGGCTAGAATTTGAACCCACCTCACCGGCCTCCCAAGTGCACAGGCGTGTCACCCTCCCCGCCCCGCTCCCGCCCCCCCAACCCCTGCCCCATCAGTAGTTTTGCCTTTTCAAGAACTTATTGGTTATTTTTAGCCTATTTTTCCTGATGAACTTTAAAATCATTTTTTAAAGAACGAATCAATCAAAGACAACCTTTAGATGGGAATTACATTAAACCTATGAATTGGTTTAGAGCAACTGGCATTTCTACATTCAGTCCTTCCATCTAGAAACGTGGTTCATCTCCTCAGCTGCCAGGAGGCAGCCAAGAAGCTCTGCACAGAGTTTATATTTTTATTCTTATTAGAATATTTTGAAGGTGCACTTTATTCGTAGTGTCTCTACCTCCTCAGAGCACATTTTGACCCACATCGTCCCCTTGGCCTGGCTCCCGTCGGGTGTCACTCACATGTGCTCCTCCCCTAGACTCCTGGACGCCCCTCGATCAGAGCCATTAGTGCCTGTTCTCTCACTGCTAACTTGGACGTCTCAGCCACTGGAACAAATTTCCGAAGGACAGAGGGGGCCTCATGGAATCTCACCACTGCCGTGCCTGGTGGAGTCGAGCATCCAGTAGGTGCTCAATAAGTGGTTGTTGAGTGGATTGGTCCTCACCACTCTGTGGAAATTATTGTTACACATTGTTACACATATTTCTTTACACGTGGTGCAGGACAGGGGTTTTCAAACTTTAGTGTATATCAGAATCATCTGGAGAGCTCGTTAAAACACACATTGTTGGGCACCACTTCCAGAGCTCCTGATTTGTAAGTTTGCGGGAGGCCTGAGAATTTGCCTTGTTAGCAAGTTCTCAGGTGCTGGCTGGCACTGCTGACTTATGGAACCCGCTTTGAGAACCATTGCTCTAAAAGAACTCTTTTCTAATGTGACTGGCACAGGTAGTCGGTGGGTTACTCAAAAATGTTGTTTCAACGGGGAATCATAAAATATGATACATACACATTTTAAATATTTTGTTTTAACTTAAAACATATAAATACACTGTGGTTCACCGATTTGTTGCTGTAGGCTGTCTCTCAGTAGGGGTCTTCTGTGGTTCTTCAGTGTCTCCTTGCATAACCCACACCGATGGTGCATATCTATAATTTTGAATTTTAGTTTCTCTAAAGTGGAGCATGAAATGAAAAATACTTGCAAAGCAGTGTGAATGCAGAAATTCTCCTACTGTTTGACATATCTTTCTTCTACTTTTTGCTGTCTCACCTGCCTGATTTCTTTTTGGCAACTTAATTATTTCCAAAGCATTAGGCCTTAGTTTCATAGAAAGACTTCTTTCCTTTTGTACCCATTTTCATCAATTTACTTAATATTTAATTTAATTTAATGCCAAGTACAACTGGCATAAACAGATTTGGGACTCATATGTGCCTCTAGTGGATCACACGACTTATGGTGGGAGCAGAAGTCGCCAAGTGGCTAGAAGTTAGCCTATAAGCCCAAGTATTCAGAAGGTTTACAGAGAGGACGGAGAGCCTCGGTTGATCTGGTGAGGGGGTTAGATGAAGGTCAGTGAAGAGAACTTCTTGTCTACTGTCCCCTGTGGGATGCCTTTCATCCAGAGTAGCCAGATATTGGAAATAAAAATGCAATGTACACACTTAAATTTAAATTTCAGATAAAACCATATTTTTCCTAAGTGTGAGTGTATCTATGTAATATTTTGGATATACGTACACTAAGGAACAATTCAAGTTCAAATTTAACTGGGTTTCCTGAATTTTATTGGGCAAACATACTTTTAACGAATTTTTTTCTTGACATATGTCTACACTTTCTTCCAAACCTAGTTGAAGTATCCCCCCGTTCTGCATTCCTCCCACCCTTCTCCCAAGCCCACGACTTCCTCCATCTGAGAGTCCCGCTCCTCCCCACTCTCTGTTCCTCCGTGGCCGGTGACCAAGTCTGGCTGCTGATAGCCTCTGAGCTCCAGAGGACTGAGCCTTACCCTCTCTGATGGATCCCTTCTCTCTCCCTGACTTTTAGCGCAGTGCCTCATGTGCGGTCAGAGATTAGCCCATATTCGCTGAGTGAATTAACGAATGAGTGACGGGCCCAGCTAATTCTGCAAACTAAAGTGTGATGTAGCCCCGTCTCTCTGCTCAAATGAGCAAGGGGGTCAGATTTAATGCTTGTTTTCAGAGGAGCTCTCATTTGGCCTTTTTCTCTTTGTATTTTCAGCAACAACCACAGTAACCACTTACTGGGAGATGCAGACGCCAACAGGTAATTAAACTCTGGGACTGGGAGGTTGTAGGATCCAAGGCCAGCCCCAAGGACTCAAGAGGGACTGCTGCAGAGAATCCTGCTGGGTTTTTGGTGCAGGACAAAAAGGGCCTCCTCTGATGGGGTCCACCTGGGCCCTCAGCCCCTTCCCTGCGAGGTTCCACTCTGACCAGGAGAGAGGCCCAAAGTCTCCACTCCCGCCTATGCGTAGCCACGCCTCTTTCCTAAGATCTCTGCCCCCCTGGCGGCCCTACTGGGTGTCCAACAGGGGTTACAGCCACTCAAGAGGGCAGCAGAGGCAGTTTGGAACAGCAGAAGCTAACCGAATCTCTCTGGATATAATCGCTTATTTTTTATATCCTTTTCTAGAACTTTTATCACGTCAGGGGAATACAGTGGATACTTCTGCCTCAGGTGATGCCTTAAATGGTAACTTGTGCTCACTATTTCCTCATCTTATTAGAGTCCTGTGTGTGCATGTGCGTGCCGGCTTGTGCAAAAGCACAGACCATGATTTCGGCCAAATAGTTCAAATGTTAATAAAAAATATCAGGAGGCAGAAAGGTGAAATGGTTAAGAGCAATGGCCTGAGTATGTATTCTGCCCCTGTCACTCAGTAGTCAGTTGATCTGGGGTCACCTTGCCGAGCCTCAGTTTCCCCACAGGGTTGTTTTGAGGATGAAGTAAGATGACATATGTCAAGCTCTTGAATATGAGCAGAGGTTCCCATGTTAGGAAATGCTCAAAATTGTCTGCCACGATTAACCTTTAAAAATCGGCACCGTGGGGTGTGTGTGAGGGAGGAGAAGTGATGTCCCAAGTGTGCAGGGACACAGGCCTTTTAGAAACAAGCCTGGCTCTCTCGCTGACAGCCGGAATGTTATTGCTCGACTTTGTGAGTGGAGAGCAATCCCCATGGCAGTGCCGGGCACACGGTGGGTGCTCCCATGGTGGGGGGAAAGGGCTGTGTCACGGGCAGCACAAGCTTTTCCTGATTGGAACCAGACTTGAGAGGTCAGGCTGGAGGCAGAATTGGGACATGAAAGTGATGTCACCACAAAAGCCCCTCAGGATACAAGGTTGCCCAAACTCCACTGAAGAGGCAGAATGTTTAGCTTCTTAAGTTCAAACAGAAAAACAGGGCGAGGAATCCGTTTGATTGTCCACAATCTTTTCTGGATCCCCGCTCACTGTGAAGGGCTCTGCATTTCACGCAGGCCCGGCATCTTGTCCCTCAGAAGGGACAGACAGTGAAATCTCTGTGCTTTCCTCTAGATTTAGCCTTGAGGCTGGTGAACGGAGAGGGCCGGTGTCAGGGCCGGGTGGAGGTCCTGTACCAGGGCTCGTGGGGCACCGTGTGTGACGACAACTGGGACACCAATGACGCCAACGTGGTGTGCAGGCAGCTGGGCTGTGGCCGGGCCACGTCCGCCCCAGGAAGTGCCCGCTTCGGTCAGGGCTCAGGGCCTATTGTCCTGGACGACGTGGGCTGCTCGGGAAACGAGTCCTACCTGTGGAGCTGTCCCCACAACGACTGGCTCTCGCATAACTGCGGCCACGGGGAAGATGCCAGCGTCATCTGCTCAGGTGGGCCTCCAAGAGGTGGTACAAAGGATGCAGCACAGGGCGGAGGCATAATAGTGAGGATGCCTATCCTTCTCCAACCTTGGTGTCTCCATCGGGAAAATGGAAATAATAGCGGTACCCTGGGCAAGTTATTGTACCTCTAAGTGCTTCAGTTTACTTCTCTTAAGACTGGGGAACTCTTCCATCAAGGGTTGCCATGAGGCCAAGTGAGATAATGAAATACTTAAGACAACAAGTGATGGAAGTTGTATAATCATAGTCATCATCATAATCTCATTGCCATAGAAGCTAACACTTGGGTGCCAACAATGTGCCAGTCAATACGATAAGCATTTTTCCTGGATTTTCTCATTTAATTCTCCCAATAACCCTATGATGGGTAGTAAGACTCAGTAATGATCATCTCTGTCATTTGATGGGAAAGAAGAGACATTTTTATCTCCCACTGTCTCTGTCAACACAAAATCACTTAACTTTTTGGACTAAATGTCCAAACAGTTACTAATCTGTGCCTTTAGCCATTCTATTCAGTTAGTTTAGAACTGGTAAATTAAATCAAATCCCTCAACCTCAACTCCTCATGTATCTTAATACAAGCTGCATAGGCTAACTTCTCAAAGAAATAAGAAAAGCTATGGGTCCGCATTTTTGTGCAAACCTAATTTGCTTTTCTACAGTGATGAAAGGTTAATTTCTGTTTTAATGAAATAAAGAAATATCTGCAGCAGCAAATATGTGGAAACAAATGGACAAATTGTTAAAGAATATTTCACTGAACTTGTTTTTAAGGTATCCAGAGCCATTTTTTTTAATGACCACATTTTCTGGGACTAGTTTAGTATTTTGCGGTGCACACACAAGAGACTCCAGAAATGTTTATCAATTTGAATTAAATTTCAAAATCAGATGATAGATCTGTTGACATTAATCTCCCCGAAGTTGCTACGTCTCTACTTCAGAGTCAAGCCTAAGAAAAGCAAGGGTTCAAAGGTGGATTTCTCGGTCAGGGTCCCTGTGGATAAACCACACACTTGTCTGATTTTTCTTTTATTCCTTTATAGATTCCCAATTAGATCTTCTCACAGCACCTGGTAACTACGCTGAAAAGAATATGTTGTATTTTGTTTATAATTTATTTTTCATTCTACACAGTTATTGATATCTTAAGAATAAGTACTGCCTTACTGAACTTTAATGAATGGTAAGAGGTCTGCACAACAGTATGATTTCTGTCCCTTCTAGAAACACAAAGGCAATAGAAACATCTTCAAGGTATAGCCGAAATGGACCATGTGGTCATACAGTTATGTTCTTCCTCAATTTTATTTTGCCTTTGACTCAAATTTCAGTGCACATCCGAATCAACTAGGGTACTTGTTTGACTGCGAGGTCCTTGGAATTCGCCTTACCCTTGTCTAGAGTCTCTGATTTGGAGGACCTGGAGTGGGGCTCAGGAATACGCATTTTTATATAACCAAAAATAAGGATGATCTGCAGACCACACATTGAGTAACCATGATGCATGGCCTAGTACTGAATTAAGTTTTTGTGTTTGCAATATAATTATGGAAGCATGACTTTCTTAAGATTTTCCAAAAGAAGAGACAGATGATGTGTACATATATTTTAAGCGCTACCTATTTTTACTTACTTTATCTTAATGTCCAATGTTTTATGTAATGTCAAGTGAATTTAGGTTTTTAATATTTTCCCAAATGATTCTTGGCTATGTGATGAGTGTGACTTGCTGATATAAAGACATGTCCACAGGTGCATTGCTAGCACTGAACTTGTACGTACCTTTCAAAATGGCCTCAACATCCTTGCCACCTCATTTGGCAAGAACCAATCCAACCAGGACCCTTCTAAGTAGGAAAGACCACAGCGTGGACTCTCTCTGTGTTGTTTCGGGGGAACATGTTCCCTGCCTTCAGGGACGTAGGGTCTAATGGCAAGATAGACATTAATCAACTGACCATTCAGTTAATGTTACAGCCATGATAAATGCTGGAGTAAGAGGCACACGGCAAGAGAGACGTGCTCAAGCCATCAGAGAGAGCAGTCTCCCGAAAGTCCCAGGTGAACTGAGGTCCAGAGCCAGTGTAGGAGTCAGCCAGACAGAGCAGGAAGGAAGAGTATTTCTCTGATATTCACGGTCGCTGCTGTCAGGAACTTGAGGGAACAGATACAGACTTAGGTTGACTGTAGCCACCCACCCCCAGCTGTCAGATACTCCCCCTCCTCCAGGCTTAGCCATCCTAATATCGTAGCTAGCCAGGGTAGTGCCCCGATGGGAGGTTTACTCTAGTTCCCATTTCCCAAACTGTGCCCTTGACACATTTTCTGAAGCTCTAGAAAAACAGACTTCTGATCAACGAAGTTTTGGAAGTGTTGCCTGCCATTGGTGGTTGAACCCTCTTTGTCCTTTGGGGCAAACGGGTGAAGAGCAGCTGTGGGGACAGCTGCACTCGGTCCTGGTTCTTGTTTGCCTTCTAAGTCCTCGTCTAAGTCTGGATGGAGATGTCGGAGGCAAATCCAGAGATCTATCCATGAGTAAATCTCTGGGCGCTCATCCTTGGTCATGTTTTGAACTGACCCATGAAGCAATGAGCAATCTGGCACCCCCTCCACTTGCGGCATCCTGTCCCTCTGTACCATCCTCTTAGGCTGGCCATTGGCTTGGGGACAATGAGACTCCATGGAGAGGGCTCAGATAAGGCTCCCATCCACAGAATCCTTAAACCCCACTACATGGGAGAGACTCTATGACAGACAAGAGATAGTACTTGAGAGGATGAAATAACCTCACTGGCCCTCTTAACAGGCCATCAACAATATGCTGCAGGTCAGCTAGGAGAGTCCCTTGTGGACCCCACATTCAAGGTGGAGAGACGGTTACAGTAGTACAATTCTCTGACATCAAGTACCCTCACTGGCCTGTTGGTTCTGTCAGGGAAATTCAAGTCTCTGAACCCTGACAGCTGCTCCGGGCAGGACTTGAACTTTAAAAAGTATCTGAGAAGTTTATCAGATCGCTTAACCCTCCTTGTATCAGGAAGTAAGAAACAAGGGAAGGTGAAAGCAACCTTGATAGAAATTTTAATAGGAATTTAAACATAGTAGATCTCTTTGGATTAAGTAGATGTTTGTACATAAGCATCATAAAAGATGAAAGGGCGGTATCTCATGTCCTTTTAGCAAAGTGAGATGGTCCACGTTCTTGCTGCAAAATAGCGTGGATGAAATGTCTTAACTTTCCAAGGTCACATAGCAAGATAAAATTCAAGATCAGAGATGACATCTCTTCAGCAGATTCTAGTTTATTTCAGTCCTTGAGTCTCCTCAGAGAAGACTTAACTTTGTAGTTTCTGCTTTTCTCTCCTTCTACAATCTGTATATGCAGAGACTACTATCACAAATGCGGAGACTCCTGCTGCAAGAGGAAATGGATAATTTCATATGGGTCCTTCTCTGCAGGTCAGGATGCTGAGTATATTCATGGGTTTGACTCTTATTCAGGAAAACATTTACGGAATGGAGTGAGAGAGAGGGTTGTGAGCATGTTGTACAGAGGGAGATCCCTTGTGAACCAGAGTGCCTGGCTTGAGTGGGAGCCTCTTTCCTTCTTCGTGTTCCGGTGGGTGAAGGGTCACTCAGAACATGGGGTCTGAAGGAGCATATGTGTTTTCAAACAGACACCAGTGAGATCAGTCTCTTACACACATTTCCAGTTCTCTCATCTGCACAGCTATCTGCTGAACCTGGCCGTCCTATCCCAAAAAACCTTGGTGTGGGGCCGGAGGACAAAGTACAAAATTCTTTAAAAGCCGAATCAGAGCCCCAGACGAATGCCACAGTTCCTGCAGGGACATACTGGGGTCATGGCGCAACTATTCAGCATGTGCAGTAGTGAGTCCAAGATTTAAGGGCGTTAGAGCCCTGCCCATGGTATGCTAGAGAAGGAATATGTGAAAAAATTCTAGATCATCTCCAGGATGCTGGTTAGAGATATTTTTTTCATGCTTAAGCTCGAGTGCACAACGTTTTGGCAAAGCAAAGCCTATACTTACATAGTGAAAAACTCTAATACGACCAATGTTAAGGGATCAAGCAGGTAATGAATCACTCAGGGATCGTTGACTACCAAAAAGAATTGTGAATGGTTTAGAGGGCTAAGACCATGACTCAAGAGGACTTACACATTAAATGCTGTGCATTCTTCTAGGGACCGAACCGAGTTTGGCCCTGCGGCTGGTGAACGGAGGTGACCGGTGTCAGGGCCGGGTGGAGGTCCTGTACCGAGGCTCGTGGGGCACCGTGTGTGACGACGCCTGGGGCACCAATGATGCCGACGTGGTGTGCAGGCAGCTGGGCTGTGGCCGGGCCACGTCGGCCCCAGGAAGTGCCGGCTTCGGTCAGGGCTCGGGGCCGATTCTCCTGGACAACGTGGGCTGCTCAGGACACGAGTCCGACCTGTGGAGCTGCAGCCACAATGGCTGGAACAGCCACAACTGTGGTCACCACGAGGATGCCGGTGTCGTCTGCTCAGGTGGGCCTCCGAGATCCCCGGACCCCCTCCCGGGCAGGGGGCAGACCTTCGCTGAGAACAGACACACACTTCCCGCCCGCCCGGGGCCCCCACCCGAGCCCCTTCCAGAGATCCTGTGCCTCCCAAGGTGGCCGGGGGGCAGCTGGCCCCGCAAGCGAAAGCACGGTGGGGGGGTGGGGGCCCCCTCCTGGGCCACCAGCGAGGAAGCAGAACTGCTTTGGAGCCGTGACAGCACAGTGGGCCGCAGAGAGCGCCCACCGTTCTGCGGCCGGACAGAGCAGGCCTCCTCCTTCTCAGCAGGGTCGAGGGCTCAGTCCACACCCGCGTTTCCTCTGGGGCTTCCTTCTCGGCGCACCGCTTTTGGGGGTGCCGTTGGAAAGTGGGCCACCCTCACCCCTCGACGGGTGCCTTCCTTTGGGTCTTCCCAGCAGCCAAATCAGAGAACAGGATTCCAGGCTCCGGCGTGAACTGGGGAGGGCGAGAAGAGCAGTGGAGAAGGGGGCCGCCGGGCTGTGGGCGGTGGCTGGTCGCTGAAGCCCGGAATGCTGATGAGCCAGCGAGGCGGCTGGGGCTGGAGCTCGAGCCCCAGCAGGGTGTCGGGGGCGGCCTGATTAGTCTCGGACTCCCTGCCCCTGGGCCGCCGGAATGGGCTCTTCCTCCAGAACTTGCTGGGACTCCTCCTTGCTGTAGCCACGCAGGGGAGTTCAGGCGGTGGCCTTGGCGGCCTGTC
>JAQQSS010002376.1:0-13594 GCA_028646465.1 Rhinoceros unicornis | reverse complement strand
TACAAAAATCAGTTGCATTTCTATACACTAACAACAAAGTAGCAGAAAGAGAAATTAAGAATACCATCCCATTTACAATTGCAACAAAAAGAATTAAATACCTAGGAATAAACTTAATCAAAGAGGTGAAAGATCTGTACACTGAAAACTATAAAACATTGCTGAAAGAAATTGAAGAAGACACAAAGAAATGGAAAGATATTCTGTGTTCTTGGATTGGAAGAATTAACATAGTTAAGATGTCCATACTTCCTAAAGCAATCTATGGATTCAATGCAATCCTTATCAAAGTTCCAACGACATTTTTCACAGAAATAGAACAAAGAATCGTCAAATTTATATGGAACAACAAAAGACCCCAAATAGCTAAAGGAATCCTGAGAAAAAAGAACAAAGCTGGAGGTATCACACTCCCTGATTTCAAAATATACTACAAAGCTATAGTAACCAAAACAGCATGGTACTGGCACAAAAACAGACACACAGATCAATGGAAAAGAACCGAAAGCCCAGAAATAAAGCTACACATCTATGGACAGCTAATCTTCAACAAAGGAGCCAAGCACATACAATGCAGAAAGGAAAGTCTCTTCAACAAATTGTTTTGGGACAACTGGACAGCCACATGCAAAAAAATGAAAATAGACCATTACCTTGCACCATATACAAAAATTATCTCAAAATGGGTTAAAAACTTGAATGTAAGACCTGAAACAATGAAACTTCTAGAAGAAAACATAGGCAGTGTGCTCTTCAACATCGGTCTTAGCAATATATTTTCAAGCACCATGTCTGACCAGGCAAGAGAAACAATAGAAAAAATAAACAAATGGGACTACATCAAACTAAAAAGCTTCTGCACAGCAAAGGAAACCATCAACAAAGTGAAAAGAAAATCTAACAATTGGGAGAAGATATTTGCAAACCATACATCTGACAAAGGGTTAATCTCAAAAATATATAGAGAACACATGCATCGCAACAAGAAAAAAACTAACAACCCAATTAAAAAATGGGCAAAAGACCTCAACAGACATTTCTCCAAAGAAGATATACAGATGGCCAACAGACACATGAAAAGATGTTCAAAATCTTTAATTATCAGGGAAATGCAAATCAAAACTACAATGAGATATCGCCTCATGCCCATCAGAATGGCTATAATTAACAAGACAGGAAACAACATGTGTTGGAGAGGATGTGGAGAGAAGGGAACTCTCATACACTGCTGATGGGAGTGCCAACTGGTGCAGCCACTATGGAAAACAGTATGGAGATTCCTCAAAAAATTAAGGATAGAACTACCATAGGATCCAGCTATTCCAATGCTGGGTATTTATCCAAAGAATTTGAAAACACCAATGCGTAAAGATACATGCACCCCTGTGCTCATTGCAGCATTATTCACAATAGCCAAGACTTGGAAGCAACTTAAGTGCCCATCAAGGGAAGAATGGATAAAGAAGATGTGGTATTTATACACAATGGAACGATGAAATCCAGCCATTTGTGACAGCATGGATGGACATTGAGGGTATCATGCAAAGTGAAATTAGTCAGAGGGAGAAGGTCAAATACCGTATGATCTCACTCATTAAGTAGTAGATAATAACAACAAACAAACACATAGACAGAGATTGGATTGGTGGTTACCAGAGGGGAAGGCGGGGGAGGGGGAAGGGATAATTAGGCACATGTGTGTGGTGATGGATTGTAATTAGTATTTGGGTGGTGAACATGAGAACATGATGTAATCCATGAAGAAATAGAAGTATAATGATGTACACCTGAAATTTATATGTTACAAAGCAATGTTACCACAACAACAACAAAAAAGAATAACGATGTGAAAAAAGAAACATATTTTTTACTTATGAATTCTGGAATTTTAGAAAATTCAACTTGGATAATGCCATATGAAGACTCACGTAATCTGAGATTTCTCTTCTGTGATCAATTTCATCATCATCATTCGAGTCTAGAGCGCTGCTATCCATTTCTTTGCATTCCTCTTCTGACTTGCCTAATAACCGTGAGATGCCATCCTCTGTCAATTTTCTTCTCCTTGCCTTTATAGATGGAAAAGAAATCTAAATTCCTAGTTTAATCAATGGATGGTAAAAACAGACTATAGAGATATTGCATCTAATCTTCTCATATATTTTATTGAAAGTCAACTCAGTACTCTGGACAATGCATTAAGAAAACTGAAGCTTGACAGTTTATTCCACTATTGCATCATTTTCTTGACAATTGTATTATTATTCTATGTTCATATTATTTTAGTCTTTTTTAACAAAGTTTGTAATTACTGATAAATAATTATGAGTAATGACGAAGTAATTTCTGGGATGATGAAATATAAAACTCTTTCAAGATATCGAAAAAATAAGTTACCTAAGATCCCTTAACACTGTCTTAGATTTATTAAGGGGTCCATTGGATCCACAAGATAATTGCAAGATGAAGTGAGTTTTATTTCTTTAAAAAAGTAAAGATTCTCTTTATTCTTTCGAAGACCTCTAAGAATGAATGGAAGTCACGAAATATTAATCCTTACAAATAGTTAATACTGCTCAAAAAAGAAAATCAAAAATGAAAATCAGGTCTAATGGGCCATAATAGTATATTAATGGGTAAGATCTTGAGAGGGAGACAGATATTAAACAAATAATCACATAAATTAGATATTAAAAACAGAGATAAATGCACTAGAGGAAACTTTTAATTACCATGACAGAGTAAAACAGGTTTCTTCATTTAAATTGACGGGTCAGGGAAGTTTCCCTGAAGAAGTGAAATGAAAGTTATGTTCTGGGCTCTGAGGCAAGAAAGAACTTGACACATTTGAGGAACTGAAATAAAGATTGTGCTGGGGGCCGGCCTGGTGGCACAGTGGTTAAGTTCACGCACTCTGCTTAGCCTGCCCAGAGTTCACAGGAGCCGAACTAATGCACCACTCATCAAACCATGCTGTGGCAGGCGTCCCGCATAAAATAGAGGAAGATGGGCACAAATGTTAGCTCAGGGCCAATCTCCCCCACCCCAGAAAAAAAGACTGTGGGGCTGTGAGCAGGGAGAAAGTGTTCCAGTGACATGAGATGAGGCAGGAGAGGCAGGCCTCAGCACAGTCAAAGGAGGCCCTGTATGTCGTAATGAAGAGATTGAATTTTACCCTAAATGCAGTGAGAAACCACTGAAGAGCACTAAACATGGAGATAATATAATCATATTTGCTTTTAAAAATTACTAAAGTAGGGGGCCGGCCAGTGGCATAGCGGTTAAGTACACACGCTCTGCTTCGGCAGCCCTGTGTTCGTGGGTTCGGATCCCAGGCGCGCACCAACGAATCGTTTGTCAAGCCATGCTGTGGTGGCGTCCCATATAAAGTAGAGGAAGACAGGCACGGATGTTAGCCCAGGGCCAATCTTCCTTAGCAAAAAGAGGAGGATTGGCATCAGATGTTAGCTCAGGGCTGATCTTCCTTACCAAAAAAAGAAAAAAAATTACTAATGTAGTATATGCTCATTAAAAAAAAAATTAGGCAATGTAAAAACATAGGAAAAAAAGCAGTAAAAGAGTTCTCTTGAGCCCATGCTCTGATGCCAAAAGTTTTTCCAGGCTCTTTTAGTTGATATGCAAATGCAACTACAGATAAGCACGTTTCTCATATTAACTATGATTACACTAGTAATAATCTTTTGAAACTTTCATTCAACGTTACTGCTTGGGCATGTTTCCATGCCAGTATCCATAATGACCTACCTTATTCTGTCAATGGCTGCCTAGCATTTTATTGTAAGAATACACCAAGGGATTGCCAAACTTTTTCTGAAAAGAGCCCGGTAGCAAAAATTTTAGGCTTTGCAGTCCAAGAAACCACATATTCTCCTATGAAGTTATAAAATCAGCTATATACAATGGATGAACAAATGACTGTGGCTGTGTTCACCGGTTGTACATAACAGATTGTGAGCATGACTTGGCCTACGGATTGTAGTTTGACAACTCGTGGAATATAGTACAATTTATTTATGGATGAGAGTGCCATTCATTTTTTTAAAAACCCAAACTTCTTAAAATTAAAAACCCACACGTTAAAAAAATTGAACCTATAGAGAAAAGTCTAATATTAAAGGAATAGTTCTTTTCTCCCCCTTCATACCTTAGTCCCATTGGACAAATGTAAGCCTTTTTGCTGGTTTCTATCTTTTAGTTCTCCAGCGGTTATCAGGATAACTTTAATATTCTTATGCCATTATTTCTCTATTTAAGGACATGTTGATTACATAATGCTAAAAAGGCAAGAAACATGTTGACTTTCTAATGTTAAAAAGAAGAAGGTTTTACTGCATTGTTACTTCCTACCTTCTCTCTTCCTCTCAAAATTGTTATGTTATTATTTTATTTCTATTGAGGTTTGTATTATCTACAATTTATTCGGCGACTATAATGAATTCTTCTGTGCTTTGTTTCTAGGTTAATTCTTTAAAAATTAAAATAATAAAACAGCATTAACATTATTACGATTATTAAGTATATTTACTGCAGAACCAAGTATTGACAGAACCCATAGAGAAGGATCCTTATGTCACTGAGCTCCAGATGCGAGAAGGAGACTGTCTCAAGAATCCAGGGCCGGTGGATTCTCTTTTAATGTCTCTTTGCTTCTTCCAGATCATACTTAACTGACTATATTTCAAGTCTGTTTTCTTGTATGTCTTTTACATTATTTTGGATTAACGCCCCAAGTCACACATATATTATACTCATATATGCACAGAGTATATAAATGATAAATGCATCAAAAGTGCATTTATTTTTGCCCAAAAACACTTAATTGAAATCTATGCCCTCATTTTAGAAGGCAAAGTCTAAAATAATTTATCTTCTGAAATTCAAAGATATTATTTCATTACCTTCAATATTCAGTGCCATAGCTGAGAAGTCTGAGGTCAGCCTGATATTCATTCTTTTCTAAGTAACCTACAGGTGTTATTTTTGCTTGAACTTTAGGGTTTTTTTTTATCCTTAGCGTTTTGAAAGTTTTCAGAATGTTTTTACATGTTGGTCTTGCTTTGTAAATTACTATTATTCATTTGGCTCTAGTTAAATACATGTTAGGGCTTATCAATCTGAAGACTTCTGTCTTTCTTCATTCTGTGAATGAAATTTCTGAAATAGAACAGTCCACATAAACATAAATGTACATCTTAATGAATTGTTACAAAGCAAACACTCATTTAACCACTATTCGGTTTAAGAAATACAACATTGCCAGCAATGCGGAAGCACCCCGTATGCTCCTTTGCAATCACAACTCCCCTCCCGCTCCACTAAAGTAAATCAGTATTCTACATTTTATCACAAATCACAATTCTTAAAATGTTGTCCCTGCCCAAGTATGCATGAAAATTATAGATTATTTTTTTCCTGTTTTTGAACTTTGCATAGATGGAGTCATATAGTATGTATTTTATGTCTGAATTCTGTTGCTTAATATCATGTTTATGTCCTTTTAATTCCTGTATAGTCCTATATTATATTAGTGTAACACAATTTCCTGATTGGTACTATTATTGATGGACATTAGGGTATTTCTAGTTTGGAAGTCTTATGAATGATGTTGTTATAAATATTGTCTTACATGTCTTTTGGTGAACATCTGTTCACATGTCTGTTGAGTGTCACTTTGCTAGATCATAGAGTATGCATATGTTCAACTTCAGTAGGCAAGGTCAAAATGTTTTTCAATATTTATACTCCCACTGGATATATATGAGAATTACTGTTGCTCTACATCCTTACCAGTACTTTGTACTGTTGGTTTTTTCTCCTTTCATTTTCTTTTTTTTGATAAATTTTGGCCATTCTGGTGGATGTGTAACCTACTGTGAGGCAAACTGCTGTGTTGGACTTGGTAGGACTAGTTTGTAGACTATCTGTTGTGTAAAGGAATAAGAACAGTTTTACAGGATTGGAAAGCAGAAAGAAGTTACTTTTGGACGGGCAGATGAGGAATGGCATCCTGGAGAAGGACATTAAGCAGAAATTGGTAGCAGAGGGCAGTAATAACCATGAGTATTCAGTAAATTATCGCTTTTATGCAGTGCGGAATGCTGCAAAGCAACTATTCACTGCAGCACCCCTATGAGAAGTACTGCTACTTTTCAGTTTTACAGATGAGAAATGAGACTCAGAGAAGTTAACTGACTCTCCCAAAGGTACACAGCTGAGAAGTGACAGACCCAGTGTCTTAACCTAGGTTCATTTGCCTCCAGAGCATATGTTCTGGAAGGGGAAGCATAAATAGCAACGTCATTGAAGATTGACCGTGTGCAATAATGTGTATGTATCATGGCTGATTTTACAACTACCCTACAAGGATTGAACTGATATCTTCATTTTAGAGCTGAGGAAATTAGTCAAACTGACAGTTTAACTAATTTACTTTTTTCACTGTGCTACACTTTCATCCAAGTGAGAAAAAACACCTGAGTAAGACAGGTAAAGATGGCAGCACATTCAACATATTAATTGGGATTTTGTCTTTGAGTATAAGTTAGATGATTGGCCAATGTAGAATGTAAGGTAAAAAATATAGGTTGACTATGCTGGTTGTGGCATTGACCACCAAATTAAGATGTTCTAATGGCATTCTGTAGTTACTTGGGAACCATTGACTTTTGAGGAAAGCAGATATGATAATAATAATACTCTATAAAAATGAATTTGGTGGTGGTGTGTATCATCAATTGGGGTGTCAAGATATGAGTTTGGAAAACTGAAAAGGAAGCTACTGTATAAACTCCAAAGAAGTGATAAAGAGGAGATGGTGGAAGGAAAATAGGGAACAGGGTTAGAGAATAGATCAGTTGCAGAAATAGGAGTGGAATTCACATCTTTACTCCTTAGTCTGATTCATTATCTATATTTTCTTTTCTTAAATCAAACTCAATTTTCAATGAAAATTATTGAAAAAAGTGTAGCTGTATCAAGTGACTGGTATCTCTGGAAAATTATTTTTTCTGCGACTTAGGTCTAAATGGTTCATTTCTCTTGTAATGTGAAGCACTTATGGTAGGAGAAAAGCACAACATTAATCTCAAAAGATTCTGAAAAATGTATACATGTAGGTTCTTGTCACACAAGCAGAAGGTTTGGCTACAAAGTTATATAATTAAATGACATCTAAAGGGCCAGGAATTAGGGGGTTAGTGAAAAAGAACGTGAACTATGAGGAAATGGCTAAGAAGAGCATCTTACATCTGCAATGTTAATTCACATAAATAATACTGGGCCACTTCCTATCTGTTGTATTCTCTGAAGACTTGCAGTACCCTTTGTTCAGATGGGTTGTCCTTGAAGTACAGTTATTATTGTGGTGTGAAACATTAACTGTCCTACCATGACAGAATGACTCTAGGCAGTAAGCATCTGATACTGTGAGAGCCTTATGGTTGGTGAAGATCAAATGTGGCTACAGCTACATCCAGGAGGCAGAAGCAGTGCTGATAGCTGCCAAAACAGGATGCTGAGAGCATCCATTTAAAAGCCCTGTCAATTAATTTCAGTGAAAATAGTATAGCAACTAATTAACTTCATCAAGAGGCTGCCTTTGCTAAACAAATAATTTAATCAATGCTGGACATCTATTGGATTTTCCTTTCAAGACACACACACACACACACACACACACACACGCTAAACACACACACATTCTATGAATACATATATATATTTCTTTATGAATTGTTGTCCATTTAATTACATATTATGGTTGAGTTCCAGCTTCATGACAAGAGATGCTATTTCTTGTTTCTTAGGAATGAGTTTTAATCTAATTTTGGGGGGATTATTGGAATGATGGTCTGAATTGGTTCTATTTGGTTTCCTCATAACTAACACTTGCTGAAATGAGTAACCTTGTCTCCAGACTGAGATAAGTGATAAGATATCCTGGAACTTTGATGGCTAGAGGCAGTGGAGGAAACTGGGGCTATCATTTTAAATATCGGGATGGTTTTACTTTATCATTATGAAAGAACGTTACATTTTCATTGGAAGGCAGATACTATTTTTTTCCAGATTTAATGAGATATAATTACCATATAACATTGTGTAAGTCTAAGGTGTACAACGTGTTTATTTGATACGCTTATACATAGCAAAATGATTCCCACCATAGTGTTAGCTAACACCTCCATCACGTCACATAATTACCATTTCTTTTTTGTGGTGAAAACATTTAAGATCTACTGTCTTAGCAACTTTCAAGTATATAATACAGTATTTACTAACTATAATCACCATGCTGTACATTAGATCTCCAGAACTTATTCATCTTATAACTGGAAGCTTGTGCTCTTTGACCAATATCTCCCCATCCCTCCCCTCCCACAGACTCTGGTAACCACCATTCTACTCTCTGTTTATATGAGCTTGGGTTTTTTAGATTCCACATACAAATGATATCATACAGTATTTGTCTTTGTCTGACTTATTTCACTCTGCATAATTCCCTCAAAGTCCATCTATTTTTTCACAAACAGCAGGATTTCCTTCTTTCTCATGGCAGAATAATATTCCATTGTAAATACATATCACATCTTCTTTATCCATTCATCCATTGACAAACACTTAGGTGGTTTCCACATCTTGGTTATTGTGAATAATACTGCAGTGAATATGGGTGAGCAGATATCTCTTCAAGATCCTGTTTTCATTTCCTGTGCATATATACCAAGAAGTGGGATTGCTGGATCATATGGTAGTTTTATTTTTAATGTTTTGAGGAAACTCCATGCAGTTTTCTATAGTGGCTGAATCAATTTACATTCCCACTAACAGTTCATGAGGGTTCTCTTTTCTCCACAGCCTCACCAACCCTTGTTATCTTGTGTCTTGTTGATAGCCATTCTAACAAGCATGAGGTGATATCTCGTTGTGATTTTGATTTGCATTTCCCTGATGATTAGTGATGTTGAGCACCTTTTCATGCACTTGTTGGCCATTTGTATGTCTTCTTGGGAATAAATGTCTATTCAGATCCTCTGCCCATTTTTTAACTAAGTTGATTATTTGCTATTGAATTATATGTGTTTTCATATATTTTGGATATTAACCCCTTGTCAGATGCATGAATTGCAAATATTTTCTCCTATTCCATGGGCTGCGTTTTCATTTTGTTAATGGTGTCCTTTGCTGTGCAGAAGCTTTTAAGTTTAATGTAGTCCCACTTGTTTATTTTTGCTTTTGTTGCCTTTGCTTTTTTTTTTTTTAATTTTTTGTTTATTGCAGTAACATTGGTTTATAACATTGTAAAAATTTCAGGTGTACACCATTATACTTCTATTTCTGCATAGATTACATCATGTTCACCACCAAAATACTAATTACAACCCATCACCACACACATGTACTGAATTATCCCTTTCACCCTCCTCCCTCCCCCCTTCCCCTCTGGTAACCACCAATCCAATCTCTGTCCCTATGTGTTTGTTTATTGTTGTTATTATCTACTACTTATTGAAGGAAATCATACGGTTTTGACCTTCTCCCTCTGACTTATTTCGCTTTGCATAATACCCACAATGTCCATCCACGTTGTCACAAATGGCTGGATTTCATCATTTCTTATGGCTGAGTAGTAGTCCATTGTGTATATATACCACATCTTCTTTATCCATTCGTCCCTTGATGGGCACTTAGGTTGCTTCCAAGTCTTGTTGCCTTTGCTTTTGGTGTCAAATCCAAACAATCTTTTTCAAGACTGATGATAAGGAGCTTACCACCTATGTTTTCCTCTAGGAGTTTCATGGTTTCAGGTCTTACATTCAAGTCTTTTATCCATTTTGAGTTGATTTTTGTGTGTGTTGTAAGTTGGAGGTCCAGTTTCATTCTTTTGCATGTGGCTGTCCTGTTTTCCCAACACCGTTTATCGAAGAGACTATCCTTTCCCAGAAGGCAGAAACTATTTGTTTTTTGTTATTTTTTGAGAAATACATTAACTGGTATTTGGATTTGAAAACATAACACAAAATGCTATTTTGTAGTGTGATTAAACTGGAAGGTGTAAAGGATTGTCATCAATGTGGACAAAATTACACTTGTGTAGATTAAGTTTCCCTTGGGGAACTCTTTCTTCATCCTGTGCTTTGGAAGATTGAAGGATTTGATTTTGGGAAGACATGTCCCTCAAGTGTACTTTTGGGAGGCAGACATGACTGTACTTGGGTCTGCTCATACTTGTGAGAGCTGATTGCTATATTTTCAGAAATTTTGTGAGCTGGTTAGCATCAAGTTGTAGTTTGAAAAACACCATGGAAATCAACAAATGCTACAAATCAGTCACCTCTCTACGCTGCCCAACAGAGCCAATTTTTGAATATTTACCATTGAAGGCAGCGTATCACATGTGGTTAAGAGTATGGGTTCTGCCATTTCCTTGTTGAGTGATCTTGTGAAGTTACTAAATGTGTCTGTGCCTCGGTTTCCTCACTTGAAAATGGAAATAATGATTTTACTACTTACCACATAAAATCATAGTGGAGATTAAATTAGTTAATCAATAGTTTATATATTATAGAACGATATTAATAAATTATTTTTACTACTGTTAAGAGACAGTAAAGAGGTCTCTGCAACATCGTAGCAGACAAGGACTCAGAGAGGTGTCCAGTGGCTGTATGGAGTATGCAGGTAGCTATAGAATTTCCAATTTTAATGGTTCTGTGTTATAATTCCCTTTATAATCTCTTAGTCTGTTCTCAGCTTTCACTATGAGGAACTGAGGAAAAGGCTTATACCAGGATTATTGTTTTTTTTTTATCTGTTTATCCCCAGCTAGAATGAGTCAGATGAGGGCAACGATTTTTTCCTTTTGCTTTGTACTGAATCCACAACACTCTGAAAAGTCCCTGGGACATAATAAGTATTTAATAAATATTTGTTTGATTGTGTGAAGAATGAAGAGAAAGGCATATTAGGTGGAGGAACACGGTGGATCATGCAAGGGGGATAATATAATGAGTAAATCAGTTTAGCTAGGATATTGGGTAGCAAAAGGGAAAAGTGAGGGAATTGTACATGTTGAGATAGTTGCATTATTTCCAACAGTGAAATAAGTTAATGAATACATACTTGTGTTTTGGCTGTGTCCAAATATATTGACAGAAAAATAAATGCCTTCACGTGAGTTCAACCTGTCCGTACAATGCGTCAGCTTCACCAGACTGTGCAATAGCTTTTGCCAAATGCCATTTCCCTTGAATTCTTACATTAATATTATACGATCCTGAATGTGTATTCAAAGCATCATCTATACCGGTTCAGAAGTACATGTGGACTAGATTAACTTGTTTTAATTGATAGTTATTGCAATGTTTTTCAACAACGTGATGTTAAACTCATAAGATTTATTTATAGAAAAGTTATTTAAAACAAGGCAATAAGTATCCTCTTCTATGTTTTACTGTTCAGAACTTAACAAGTGTTATGTTCATTTCTATATAGAAAAATGGCTTCTCAACAGAAGGAATGCTTTCCAATACACAGTACCCTCTTCAGATGGAGTGGGATGCTTCTGGTTTTATTAAGTTCTCTATCACCAAAAATGTTCATTGGGAAAAAGATGTTTTAGAATTTTCAGTTCTTAGGTGGAGTATTTTCTGATACAGGAAGCATTCCACCCCAGTCCCTACCAAAGCAAACATAAACATGTGCAATCAATAGAATTCCATTTGTGATATTTTATATTTCCCATGGGTCAAAACAGTACCCCCATCTCCACCCCCAGCAGGTATTTAGGCTCTGGAGCATCAAAGAAACACACTAAAAGGAAAAAAATATAAGGAAGAATGCTTAGAGATTAGTGGGAATTGGCTTCTCTTCCTCGGACACTGTTCATACTGAGCAATAACCCTAAGTAAAAGATGAAAAATATTCTTGCAACTGAAAGATATTTTGTTTGTTTCCATTTTGTAGTTCTCTTTGATTAGAATCATTGGATGAGAAAGAACAACATGGCTTAGGTTTTTCAGAGTGGTCATTGCACTACCAATGCCCAGTATAAGAACATTTCCATGAGATACAAGCTGTGCTAGTGGCATTCAGCGCCTAGGTGAATGACTCTCACAGATTCCTGATGGCATGAAGAAACAGACTCAGTCATGAATTTTAAGTTTCTTCACACACTCGTCACTTAAAGTATAGATAATGTGTATAAAGAATTCTACCAGATCATAAGAATCATTGTCTAGTCACATAGTAATGCACCTTTACAATGAGGATCTAGAAAGTATCAGGCAATAAACGTGGGGGATTTTGAACACAGATTACTTTGATTTGAAACGATCTTCATGGTCATTTCCTAGTGTATGAGCGTCATTTAACCTGTCTAAACTACTTATATATTATGTAACAGGTGAAATTTTGATTGTTGAGTTATGATTTTAAAATATTCTTGAAGAGTAAAATGTGACTTTACCATGAACTCTTTCGGAAATAGAAATTCAAAAGACACATTTTAATTTATGCCCATTTTCAAGTCTTTATTTTAATTGTGAATCTGTTTCCTTTATCAAAGGAAACAAAAGGTCCAAGCAGCATTCTTTAAAATCACTCCAAAAGACTCTTGTGTAGTGTCACAAAAGAGCCGTGCATTGGTTTCTGCCAGTATTGACATCTCCTCAGATAATTTCCAAGATATTTTGAAAGCTGACATCATAATCTGTTTTTCACATAGGATTTCTATTGGTAATCACTGCTTTTGTCATATTTATATACAGGAAATCATTTCTTACCTATTTAGATAGTATAATTATTTTATAACATCTGGGCAAAGTGTCCAAAGCTTGATTGTGTTTTATGTTCATACACCTGGGCTAACTTTCATTAAACATCACAGTTAGAGAATGCTAATCAGCCTGACTGCTAAGGCTGATGGGCCGCTACTATTTAGAGTCACTCAAGTGTTTCTGCAAGTGACAATGGTGTTCAAAAATGCTTGGGTCAAATAATATAAGATTCATTACTATTTTAACGTTTTACAGTTTTGTTTTTCCATGAAAAACAGATGTATTTTATCTATGTCTGCACTATGCCGAACAGCTATACATAATAATTATGGATATCCAGTATACAGAAGTTTTTCTACTGATACCAATTATGGGTATTTCCAGTTATGTATTTGCTTGCTATCTTGTAGACACAGGCCTCTTTTGTGTTTGGTTTCATGTATTTCTCTTTTAAATTAGAGCAAATATTAACAGCAGCTATTTTCATTAGCCAATACTGGAGTAATGAGGGTTGAAAGGTATTTCTTTATGACCTCTGTTTTGATTTGATTCAAGCTGTTACTTAGTACTTTTCAAAATCCAAGATCTCCTTTGTATTAGTGAACATGGTAGTTACTCACTGAAGAGTCAAGTTTTGCATATTTAAGTAGATTTTTTTTCCATAGCTACATTAATGGCACTAGTTGTTTAAGAAAAACAAGACAAAAATGTTGTGTGTTGATTAAGCTTTGGAACTGACAGTATCCAGAACATTAAAGCAAGTAGTGTTAGCATGAGTAAAGTGAACTCATTGTTTA
>JAQQSS010002375.1:0-13596 GCA_028646465.1 Rhinoceros unicornis | reverse complement strand
AAGATGTGGTATATATATACAATGGAATACTACTCAGCCATAAGAAACGATGAAATCAGCCATTTGTGACAACATGGATGGACATTGAGGGTATTATGCAAAGTGAAATAAGTGAGAGGGAGGTCAAATACCATATGATTTCCTTCATTAAGTAGTAGATAACAACAACAATAAACAAACACATATAGACAGAGATTGGATTGGTGGTTACCAGAGGGGAAGTGGGGAGGGAGGAGGGTGAAAGGGATAATTCAGTACATGTGTGTGGTGATGAGTTGTAATTAGTATTTGGGTGGTGAACCTGATGTAATCTATGCAGAAATAGAAGTATAATGATGTACACCTGAAATTTATACAATGTTATAAACCAATGTTACTGCAGTAAACAAAAAATTTAAAAAAAATAAAAATAAAGAGTAAGACTGATGCAAAGCAAAAAAAAAAAAAGTAAAGAAATTAAAACAATAATCAAAAATCACCCAAAAAACAAAAGTCCAGGACCAGAAGGCTTCTATAGTGAACCCATCTACCAAAAATTCATAGAAGATTTAATACCTATCTTTCTCAAACTCTTCCAAAAAGATTGAAAAGGACCTAACTCATTTTACAAGGCCAACATCACCCTGATGCCAAAACCAGACAAGGACGACACAAAGATAGAAATTTAAAGACTAATATTGCTGATGAACATAGATGCAAAAATCCTGAAGAAAATACTAGCAAATCAAATACGACAATACATTAAAAGGATCATACAGTATGATTAAGTGGGATTTATTCCAGGGATGCAGTGATGGTTCAACATCAGCAAATCAATCAACGTGATACACTACATTAACAAAATGAAGAATAAAAGTCACATAATCATCTCAATAGATGCAAAAAAAGCATTTGACAAGATCCAACATCCATTTACGATAAAAATCCTCAATAAAATCAGTATAGTGGAAAGTACCTCAACATAATAAAGGCCATATATGACAAACCCACAGATAACATCATACTCAGTGGTAAAAAACTGAAAGCTATCCCTCTAAGAACAGGAAAAAGACGAGGATTCCTACTGTCATCACTCTTATTCAACACAGTATTGCAAGTCCTAGCCAGAGCAATCAGGCAAGAAAAAGAAATAAAAGGGATCCAAATTGGAAAGGAAGAAGTGATACTCTCACTATTTGTGGATGACATGATTCTATATATAGAAAACTCTAAAGAATCCACCAAAAAACTATTAACAATAATTACCAAATACAGTAAAGTTGCAGGGTACAAAATTAACAAACAAAAATCAGTTGCATTTCTACATAGTAACAACGAACTAGCAGAAAGAGAAATCAAGAATAATCCCCATTTATAATCACAACCAAAAGAATAAAACACCTAGATATAAATTTAACCAAGGAGATGAAAGACCCATACATTGAAAACTATAAGATATTATTGAAAGAAAATGAAGAAGACATAAAGAAATCAAAAGATATTCTGTACTCATGTATTGGAAGAATTAACAGTTAAAAAAGAATGTCCATATTACCTAAAGCAATCTACAGATTCAATGCAATCCCAATGACATTTTTCACAGAAATAGAACAAAGAATCCTAAAATTTACATGGAACAACAAAAGACCCTGAATAGCCAAAGCAATCCTGAAAAAAAAAAAAAAGCTGGAGGTATCCACTTCCTGATTTCAAAATATACTACAAAGCTATAGTAACCAAAACAGCACGGTACTGGCAGAAAAACAGACACACAGATCCATGGCACAAAATTGAGAGGCCAGAAATAAACCCACACATGTACGGACAGCTAATTTTCGACAAAGGAGCCAAGAACATACAATGGAGAAAGGAAAGTCTCTTCAAAAAATGGTGCTGGGAAAACTGGACAGCCACAAGCAAAAGAATGTAAGTAGACTATTATCTTATACCATACACAAAAGTTAACTCAAAATGGATTAAAGACTTGAATGTAAGACCTGGAACCATAAAACTCCTAGCAGAAAACATAGACAATATGCTCTTTTACATCGGTCTTAGCAGTATCTTTTTCAATATCATGTCTCCTCAAGCAAGGGAAACAAAAGAAAAAATAAATGGGACTACATCAAACTAAAAAGCTTGGGGCCCGCCCGGTGGCACAAGCGGTTAAGTGCGCGCACTCCACTGCAGCAGGCCTGGGTTCGCCGGTTCAGATCCCGGGCGCGCACCGACGCACCACTTGTCAAGCCATGCTGTGGCGGCGTCCCATATAAAGTGGAGGAAGATGGGCAAGGATGTTAGCTCAGGGCCAGTCTTTCTCGGCAAAAAAAAAAAGTGGAGGATTGGCAGATGTTACCTCAGGGCCGATCTTCCTCACCAAAAAAAAAAAAACTAAAAAGCTTCTGCACAGCAAAGGAAACCATCAATAAAATGAAAAGACACTCACCAAATGGGAGAAAATATTTGCAAATCATATATGTGATAAAGTGTTAATATCCAAAATATACAAAGAACTCATACAACTCAACAACAAAAAAAACGAAGAACCTGATCAAAAAATGGGCAGAGGATCTAAACAGATATTTTTTCCAAAGAAGATATACAGATGGCCAACAGGCACATGAAAAGATGTTCAATATCACTAATTAGTAGGGAAACGCAAATCAAATCTACAAGAGATATCACCTCATATCTTTCAGAATGGGTAGTATTAAAAAGACAAGAAATAAGTGTTAGAGAGGATGTGGAGAAAAGTGAACCCTGGTATACTGCTGGTGGGAATGCTAACTGGTGCAGCCGCTATGGAAAACAGTATGGAGATTTCGCAAAAAATTAAAAATAGAAATACCATATGATCCAGCTATTCCACATTTGAGTATTTATCCAAAGAACAGGAAAACACTAATTTGAAAAGTTATATGCTCCCTTATGTTCACTGCATCATTATTCACAATAGCCAAGACTTGGAAGCAAACTAAGTGCCCATAAAAGCATGAATGGATAAAGAAGATGTGATATATATATATATATATATGTATATATATATATATATATATATATATATATATATATATCAATGGAATACTACTCAGCCATAAAAAAGATGAAATCTTGCCATTTGCAACAACATAGATGGACCTTGAGGGCATTAGGGTAAGCAAAATAAGTCAGACAGAGAGACACAAAGACTGTATGATTTCATTCATACGTGGAAGATAAAACAAGAGACAAACTTATAGCTACAGAGTACAGATTGATGGTTACCAGAGGGGAAGGGAGGTGGGAGGAGGGCAAAAGTGGCAAAGGGGCACAATTGTACAGTGACAGATGGGAATTAGACTTTTGGTGGTGAACACAATGTAGTCTATATAGAAGTCTAAATGTAACAATGCACACCTGAAATTTATATAACTTTATAAACCCATGTTAGCTCAAAAAAAAACCTAGAAAAAAAAGCAAACATATAAAACACATATGGATAAAATTGGACAAGAAAATAAAAAAATTAAAAAGCTAAGCTTATGGGTAAAAATATTTTCAATGTTATTACAATAATATTTTAATAGTAAATAAATATCATTTTTAAAGAAGCCACAGAGACCATTATCAGCAGAGGTGCAAACTACATGGCCTTGAAATACACACACTGTCATATTTGGAGGTATCTCAGCTGTAATAAAATAGGAGTGGAGTCCTCTGAGCACTGAATGAAAGGCATAGTTATCAAAACTGATGAGCTGAGGAGAGAGAGGACCAAGAAGACAAACCTCTATTAATAGGAAAACAATAGAGTCCGATGAGAAATGAACAAGCAAAGAAACAACTGTGAAATTCAAGAGAAAACAAAGGGATGTGGAGAAATGACAAGCACAGCATGTCCATTAGTCTGTAGCATGAAACAATCTAATTAGGCAATGAGAGAATGAGGACCTCTCCTGGAATGCAGCAGATGGCTGGGAAGAGTGGCTGCTTCAGCAGAATACTAAAAGTGCCCTTAGAAGCTAGGATATCAGCACAGGGAGACCTGCGACAAGAACCAATGTAACCTCCGATTTTACGTAAGAGGAAACCGAGGCTCAGACAGGGGCTGGGACATTATGAAAAGTCCACAATAAGTTCTGGCAGTGCCAGGACTTAATCTCAGGCCAGAACTCTTTCGCTCAACACCAGCTGCTTTCTGCAAAGTGCTGGATTCTGAGAATGTTACTATTTTTACAAGGGGAATCCAAAGCCCCCAAACCATTATACTCCAAATGGTGTTCCCAGTAAAAAGTTGGCAAAGTAATCTCAATTTCTCTCCAGAGAATTCTTCTGGGAAAACAATCCAATTTCTTTAACTACCTTGCGATAATATCTTCTGTGTATATACAACACAGGACTAGGGTGTAAGAAGCAAATGCATTTTTGTGGATTGCTTCACATATGTAAATATAACAGCTGCTATATGTCAGAGAAAGGACAAATATCCGAAGCCCGTCTCCTTCACCTACCCCCTGGCTCCTGCCTAGCCTTATTCTACAGTGTCTTTTAGTACAAATGGCAGGAGGCCTGAACTCCTTGTACTGTCTCTACCATTTACAGCTAAGTGACCTTGGGCCCCATTTCCTTCATCAGTAAAAGAGGGGGCTGCACTAGATGACTTCAAAGGTCTCTCCCAGTTATAACATCCTATTCCGTGAACCCTAAATTAACACTGCTATAATCAAACTTTCAACACTTCCATATTCAAATGTATATTCCCTTATGAGAAAATTAGGAACTCTCCTCAGAGAAACCATTCATGGCCTAAATTCAAAATCTAGGAGTCTAAAGTTATGAATTCTATTCCTCGCTCTGCTAAGAAATTCTATGGGTGAATATGGGAGACATTCCAAAGCAAGGAACCATTCTACTGTGGGTCAGTCAGCCAGTCAGGCTAACATGTGAGGAACACTAATTTTGCAAGGAATTTTTGTGAGAGAGAAAAGACATATGGATTTTGGAGATAAAAGGTATCTTCAACAATCAAACAACACTTTAACAAAGTAATCTGTCAAGAAATACATGTTGGCCTGGGAATCAGTAGACCTGGAATCTAGTCCTGATGCTGCCAGTTACCAGCTGTATGACCTCAGTAGGAACACGAGGCTGGAAGCAGGGAGGGCACTAACATTCACTGAGCACCTACTATGTGCCAGGAACACGAGTTATCTGAAAATGATAGGTGAGGACTATCTTCCCCAAGATCTCTTCCAGCTAAAACATGCAAGTTTAATCTCCATCAGTGTTTAAAGAACAAGGTAGAGAGGCAGATGGATTCAATCATGCAAAACTTATTCTTAATGTTGGTTTTATAACAGGTTTTAAAGAAAAACAAGGTTAGTGAGGGTAGAGGGCATAGCTGGCAGAGAGAAGAGCATCTAATTAAGTTTTAAGGAAGGAACTAGCAAGTGTGGAAGTGGAAGATGGAGAAGAGAGAGAAGGTAGTAGCTGTATGAACATGACCAGAGCAAGAAACCCATTAGGGAAATAATGAAACATGAAATTGAAAAGAAGTAATAAAGGGAGCAGTTTATTAAACATTGACCAAAATAATCACAACTATCTACAAAATATATGATATGCTTAGAGAAAAAGACTGGAAGAACATATGTCAAAAGAGTGGTTGTTATTGGTACTGCGTGCAATTTTTACTTTCTTATTTATACTTTTCTGTATTTTCCAAATTTTCTTAGCGAGCATATACTAATATTACTATTATAGAAGGTAAAAGAATAAACCTTATGGAAAATGTTTACTCAGCATCTACTTTGTGTCAGGAACTGTAATAGGCACAAGGGCTAAAAAGACAATCAAGAGAGCAGCTGTTTTGGCATAGGAAAGACTTTACAGAAGTGATATATATTTGGCTGTGACTTATTCCAGGCAGAGGAAATAGCAGATAAAGAGACAATGAATCTGGAAAAAAAATTAGAAATATTCTGAGAACCTCAAGCAGTTGGCAAGTACGGGATGTGGGGAGGAGTAGTAGGAGACAAAACTGGAGAAGTATTATAAGTAGAAGACAAACTGTGAAGAGCCTTGAATGCCACACAAAGAAGTTTAAATTTCAACCTATGAAAGCTTTTATGAACCAAAGAATAACCAAATCATATTTTTATGGTAGGAAGAGCCTTTAATATGCCAAGTGTTACCGAGGTGTAAGACTACCTCTACCATAATTTCATATCCCTTAGCCCACAGAGTATTAGCTTTTAGTGACTTCTTTATTTAGCAGAGGTTCTTATGGTGTTCCCTCAAGCAGATTTCAACTAGATGAAAATGTAAGGGGAAGGGGAAGAAAGAAGCAAGGAAGTCAATAGCTTTATTTCTTCTCTTCTTACCACTGACTATAAGTTCAGGGGTGCTCTCAAAAAAGAATTATAAAACTCCAACTTAGCTGTATATAGTACTATATGTCCCAGAAAATATGGAACAGCACCAATTTAAAATATTCCACCCTGTTGTTACCATAAGCACACAAGTAGGTTCCTATTAATAAAGAGCATACATTCCAATTTTTGGTTCACTAAGCATAGTCACCACAGCACCGCTGGGTGTGAATGTGCCTCTCTCTCCCATTAGGCCAGGTGCTACCTGTAGGCTAGAAATGTGTCCACTTCATCTCTCTATCCCTTGGGCCTAGCATAGGACCTCATGGTAGCTTCACGGTACCCAGTGGGTAAAACCCTCTTAAGAGGCTTAAACTTTGTAAAATTTCCCAAAGAGTATTTATTTCATTCCTAAAAGTTTCCCTGTTAAGAAGCTTTAGTAGTTTGTCCCTGGCAAAACACTTTTAGAAGCTTTTATTTCATATTAATTAACAAAAGAAATGGAAATAAAATCAAGCCCTCTCCAAACCACATCACCATTTGATAGAAACTAGATTATCAGCCCAACAGTGCTTTGTTCCCAGGGCCCACTGATTTGCTATGCACACATTTGTCATAAGCTTTAACCTCTATGCAAAGAAAAAATATCACCAGGGCTACCATTACAACATATTTACTGGCAGAAGGATGAGGATGAGGCCTAGACATTTCTCCCAGCTATGCGAAAACAGTCATGTATTAAAATAAACACAAGGCCCAGAATGGAAAACAACTTAGGTTTCATTGGGGAACTTTGATGACGCTAAAGCACAAAATCCTTCATAAAGTCCTTTCCATGTCAGAATTAGACGGGGTTTTAATACAAATTAGAGAGAGAGAGTGTATTTTAAAACTAGTTATAGAGAAGAGCAGCATCCAAGGGAAGGAGGAGCTTCTCAATGCTTTGGGATAAGGAGGGAGAAGGTTGTTGATAGAGGGAAAGAAAAGTTTATGCATGAGAAAGGGAAATAAAGAAAAATCAGAATAACAGGTAGATTAAGTGTAGGATTTTGTAAAGATCTTTATTGAAATACACTTTATATACCATAAAATTCACCCATTTAAAGCATAAAAAGTAAATCTATGTTGTTTTTGTTTCCTACTTAAAAACAAACTACATTCTTTTTTTTTTTTTTGGTGAGGGAGATTCGCCATATACATGCTGAATCCATAATTATTTATACAAACTCAGTACATCTATTTTGATGAAACAATATTGAAATGATCTTAGCCATTAATAATATCTCTGGGGGCCGGCCTGGTTAAGTGTGCATGCTCTGCTTTGGCGGCCCAGGGTTCATGGGTTTGGATCCCGGTGCATACCGATGTGCCGCTTGTCAAGCCATGCTGTGGCAGTGCCCCATATAAAGTAGAGGAAGATGGGCACGGATGTTAGCCCAGGGCCAATCTTCCTCAGCAAAAAGAGGAGGATTGGCATCGGATGTTAGCTCAGGGCTATTCTTCCTCACAAAAAAAAAAATAAAAATAATAAAAAAATAATGTCTCTGCACAAGGCATTATTGAGCATTGTCTGAAAAGCCATGATGAGGCAAAAAGAAAACTGGCTTTGTAGTTCAAATTTTGGACATATCTCTTACTGTCTGTGTGACCTCAAGGCTGTCCTCATCCCTAATATTTCCTATTTCTAGGCCAAGCACTCCCACACATATCCTAGGCACATTTTGGGGGGCTGGCATGGACAACCAGACCCTTTCTCCACATGCACAACTGTTGGTCCCAGGAGTGCGCTCATAAATCGGCAGCATCAGACTGGAGAATTTGAGGGAGTTGACTAATTTCCCTACATATTATTCAGCCTATATTTATTAAAACTCCACAAAACTCCTTTACTTATAGACTCTGAAGAGTTTTATACTAAACATGACCGTGACCAGAGAAGATTCCCCTTGAAATGCAGAGACAAAGGAAAATCTTTCTAGCTGTGTCAGAAAACTTGGTAACTGCATCTAGAATCTGCAAGAAAATGGATTCATTTTAAGAAATCAATAAAGGAAACTGCATAAGACAGAGGCATGGATAAAGCACGGAAGTACTTATAACATTACATTTGTCCAATGGAGAGGATTAATGTCTTCTGTGGAATCTAGACCAAAACCCGAACATGGTCCTGACATTTGATAATTTGAGTTTCCAGCTGATAAATGTGGCTTAATCTCTCCCACTCCAGTTTTATTTGGATGTAGGCTATCCATGGCAGGAAGAAAGGACCAGATGCTTTCAAGATGAAATATTTTCCTGTTTCAAAAAGATGGAAAAAAAAGTCCTTTCTTAGCTAAGGTTTGAGGTTGCTGTGCAAGATCAATATTCTCCTTTCCAGGTCATTTCAAAAATCATGTTTTATCTCAGAGAATTTGGTTAGAGAAAGAGATTCAAAACACAGCAATTTCTGGTGCTAATTTTAAATTGTATATGCTTTAAATGAAGACAAGCCTTGATGTTACATTTGTTTACCTTATTTGCCAAATAAAAATAGACTGACCAAGTGAATAGTTAATTTTATATATCAACTTGGCTGAGCCTAGATATTTGGTCAAACATTTTTCTAGATGTTTCTGTGAGGGTGTTTTTGGATGATATTTACATTTAAATCAATAGACTCTGAGTAAAGCAGATTGCCCTCCATAATGTGAGTGAGTCTCATCCAATCAGCTGAAAGTCTGGAACAAAAGGCTGACCCTCCCTCCAGCAAGAGGGAATTCTCCAGCAGACAATATTCAGATTTTATTTTCAACATTGTCTCTTCCTGGTTGTACAGATTGAATATTTGTGTCCCTCCAAAATTCATATGTTGAAACCTAAAGCCCAGTTTAATGGTGTTAGGAGACGGGGCATTTGGGAGTAGCTTAGGTCATGAGGGAAGAGCCATCATGAATGGGATTAGTGCCTTTATAAAAGAAGCCCTACAGAGCTCCCTTGCCCTCTTATGCCATATGAGGTTAAAGAAAGAAGACACCATCTATGAACCAGAAATCAGCCCTCACCAGACACTGAACCTGCTGGCACCATGATTTTGGTCTACCCAGCCTCCAAAACTGGGAGAAATAAATTTCTGCTGTTTATAAGATACGCAGTTTATGGTATTTTTGTTATAGAAGCCTGAATGGACTACGACACTGGTTCTATTGCAGATTACCTTTGTACTCAAACTGCAATTCATTCCTGAGTCTCCAGCCTGCTGGCTTCCCCCATCAGATTATAGACTTGCCAAACTCCCACAATTATGTCAGCCAATTCCTTAAAACAATCTCTTTCTATTTATGCTAAGTGAAAAGGAAGGGAGGGAAGAAGGAAGGAAAGAAGGAAGGAAGGAAGGAAGCAAGGGAGGGAGCGGGGGAAGGGAGGATGCGGGGGAAGGGAAGCATTAAGCCACATTTATCATGGAAACTTTGAGCTGGAAACTCAAATATTCAAATGTCAGGACCATGTTCAGATATTATTGGTCTATATTCCACTTTTCAGCTCCATCCTCCTTTTCCTTTTCTCCCTCTCTACTCTGATAACACAAATATTAGAAATTTTGTTGTAATTACAAAGGTCCCCTAGGCTCAGCTGATTTTTTTTCAGTCTATTTTTTCTGTATGTTGTTCAGATTGTCTAATTTCTATTGTTCTATCTTCAAATTCACTAATTCTTTCCTCTATTCTTTCCATTCTGTTGTTGGCTCTATCCATTGAGTTTTTAATTTCAGTCATTTTATTTTTAATTTTAAAATTTCCATTTAATATTTTATTATATTATCTATTTTCTGCAGATAATTTCTATTTCTTCATTTGATTCAAGAATGTTCAGACAGAGAAGTCAAGATGGCAGCGTAGGCACTCAGAACTCACCTACTCCCATGGATACAGCCTATTTACAACTACTATTGGAAAAATTACCCCTGAGAGAGAACTGAAAAGTGGATCAGAGGAACCCCTGCAACAAACGACAATTCTAATTGAGGTGGAAGAGGCAGAAACACCCTTCTGGAGAGAAAAAAACACCACTTTAACAAGACACAATACTTCACAGCCTCCTGGGAGCAACCCAAAGGTACGCAGCCCTCCCTGGAGGAGTGGGGGAGGTAAGCCAGGGAGCATGCCTGGCATTTTTTGGACCCAGCACAAGCGAGATGAGGGGAATAACATCTGACTTTGCTACTAAGAACATTGGGGAATACCCCCAGAAAAGCTGGGTCACAAAGAAATTAAAGCCAGCTCTTAAAGGGCCCATGAAAAAATTCACCCATTTCAGAAAGCAACCTAAAATCACCAGAAGAAAGGTGCACAGTCCTTTGGTGAAAAGAGACTCACCTGATAGGCTCTGAGTGCATCTCGGTGAGAGGTGAGACCTCTCCAGGGACTGGGACATTGGCAGTGGCCACTGTTGTGACCTGGTGTGGGCGTACTGACACAGACGGGGCCGGCACCATTGGAGTTCTTCCCCCGGCCTGCTAGCCCAGGGTCTGCCCCACCCACTAGAGCACCGATTTAATCCAGCTCAGCCAGGGTGGGCAGCCCACCCCAGGGAATGGTAGCAACCAACAACAAGACCTTGGGCACTTGTGGACCTGCTAAGTGAACTGCCTGGATTCTCTGCAGCCTGGCGAATGGGTCCACCTCTCTGGGGCAAGGCATGCACAAGGAGCTGGTGGACAGTGTGGTGGGGTATGTGGGGCTCCCGCCTTGGAGAGACTGGGTCCACTTCAGGAGGTCAAGGCACACACGCGGGGCAGGACATGGTTGATAGTGTGTGTGTAGCTGCGGATGGTGAGGCTTGTCAGCTGCAGAAAACTTGTGCTTCTCAAAGAGCCACATATGGGATTGGCATCACCTTCCACAGCCTGAAACAATTGGGTGCTCATGTACCTGAGGCCAGCCCCACCCAGCTGCAATCCTCAGAGAGCTGTCAAGAGACTTAAAGGTTGGAGGTGTATAGCAGTTGTAAGCCCCTGAGCCTAACAACCTGCCGCACTGGAGGCCTACTCACTTACAGAAACATTCCAATGGGAATGTGCTATTAGACCTTGCAGCCAACTGTGCTGGGGCTCCCCACACCTGATAAAGAGACTGAAGGTCCCACAACAACTACAAGCAGCTGAGCATTACAACAACCATCCAAGGGGACAGCTCAGCCTCCCTGGACACCTACAGGGAGAGCAACCCTGACACAACAAAGAGATACACATAGCCCACATAGCGGTCAATCCTGGAACATTTGGAACTGAGGGGAGCAAACTGAAGGGTATCAAAAGGCATCACTTATATAAGGTCACCTCTCCAAGAGCAGGAGACGTAGCTGACCTACGTAATACATAGACACAAGCACAGGGAAAGAGGCAAAATGAGAAGGCAAAGGAATACGTTCCAAGTAAGGGGACAGGACAAAACCCCAGAAAAGGAACTAAATGAAACAGAAGTGAGCAACCTACCCAACAGAGAGTTCAAACAAAGAGTGTTAGGAGGCTCACTGATCTTGGGAGAAGAATGGATGAACTCAGTGAGAACATCAATAAAGAAATGGAAGATATAAAAAAGAACCAATCAGAAAGGAAGACTACAATAGTGGAAATGAAAAATTCACTAGAGGGACTCAAAAGCAGAGTAGAATATACAGAGGAACGGATCCGCGAGCTGGATGAAAGACTAGAAGAAATCACCCAAGCTGAACAGATAAAAGAAAAAAGAATTAAAAAGAGTGAGGACAGTGTAAGGGACCTCTGGGACAACATCAAGAGCACTAACATCCGTGTTATAGGTGTCCCAGAAGGAGAAGAGTGAGACAAAGAGGCAGAGAGTCTATTTCAAGAAAAATAGTTGGAAACTTCCCTAACCTAAGGAAGGAAACAGACATCCAGGTACAGGAAGCACAGAGAGCACCAAGATAAACCCAGAGAGGCCCACACCAAGACATCATAATTAAAATGTCCAGAATTAAAGATAAAGAGAGAATCCTAAAAGCTGCAAGAGAAAGACAAGTTACATACAAAGGAAACCCCATAAGGCTATCAGCTGACTTCTCAGCAGAAACCTTACAGGCTAGAAGAGAGTGGCATGATATACCTAAAGTGCTAAAAGGAGAAAACCTACAGCCAAGAATACTCTACCCAGCAAGCTTATAATTCAAAATGGAAGGAGAGATAAAAAGCTTCCCAGACAAGCAAAAATTAAAGGAGTTTGTCACCAAGAAACCAGTACTACAAGAAATGTTCAAGGGAAAAGAGAAGACCACAAATGGGAAAAATTATCTATTTCCATGATAAGAGGATAATGCATACAAATGCACAAAAAAGAGGTTAGATATGATGTCAAAAACAAAAAATGTGGGAGGAGGGCAGTTAAGGAGTAGAGCTCTCAGATAAAGGTCAACTAATAGACCATAGACTTAATAGATTCCTATATAAGTAGGTTATTATACATGAACCGCATGGTAATCACAAACCAGAAACCTATAATAATTAGACAAAAAACTAAGAGGAAGGAAGCAAAACAGAATACTAAAGAAAGCCATCAAACCACAAGGGAACAGAGCAAGAGAAGAAGAAAGGAAGACAGAAGATCAATTAAAACAGTGAGAAAAAAAAGTTCAAGAATGGCAGTTAAGTACACACTTATTAATAAATACTTTAGATGTCAATGGACTAAATTCTCCAATTAAAAGGCATAGGGTGGCTGACTGGATAAAAACACAAGGCCCATATATATGCTGCAAACAAGAGACACACTTCAGACCTAAAGACACTCACAAACTGAAAGTAAAGGGATGGAAAAAGATACTCCATGCAAATGGCAAATAAATGAAAGCAGGGGTAGCAATACTCTTATCAGACAAAATAAACTTTGAAACAAAAACTGTAACAAGAGAGAAAGAAGAGCATTACATAATGATCAAGGGAATAATCCAACAAGAGGATATAACACTTGTAAATACCTATGCACCCAACATAGGAGGACCTCAATATATAAAGCACTTATTAACAGACATAAAAAGAGAAATAGACAGTAACACAATAATAGTAGGGGACTTTAACACTCCACTTACACCAACGGATAGATCATCCAAACAGAACATCAATAAGGAAACATTGGCCTTAAATGACACACTAGAACAGATGGACCTAGTAGATATATACAGAACATTGCATCCAAAAACCGAAGAATACACATTCTTTTCAAATGCACATGGAACATTCTCCAGGATTGATCACATATTAGGCCACAAAATGAGT
>JAQQSS010002374.1:0-13596 GCA_028646465.1 Rhinoceros unicornis | reverse complement strand
TTGCAGTCTCATAATTTTTATATTTTTAGTGACTATCTCTCCTGTCTGTCAGCAGATTATATACATATGTGCTTCTATAAACATTTATATATTACTAACATATACACACACTGTCAAATAATGGGCATGGACAATTGCCTAATAATTCCTCTCATCTTCTAGAGTTCTCTGCTATAGGCTCTACAAAAGCCTCCCCAACAGAGTAAAGTGGTAAGTTTTCGTATATGCTTGCCCTCATGTCATGCTATGGCATTTTTGTCCCTCTTGATCAAATTACCTTTTGAACTTCCCTGGTTTACAGTAGACAGGACCGACTATTCCTGAAATTCTAGAGCACATATTTTTAATGAGTATCTCTTCTGACTCTCTCTTGGCAGATTTTATACACATATATGTTTATTTATATATATTTTATACATATATAAACACACAAACATATATACATGTATATCAACCCTCAACTAATAGGCACCAAAAGTTGAGTCAATTTTGCTCTCATTTCTTCTAGAGATCCCTGCTATTAATTCTACAAAAGCTTATCTAAAGGATGAAAGTCGTCAAGCTTTGGATATGTTTGCCTTTATGTCATGCTATAGCATTTTTTTCCTCTGGATGAAGTTAACTTTTGTAATTTATTGCCTTGAAAAAGAAAAACTAGAATGGCTGGATGCTGCAGAATAGATTGAGTGTTATTTCAAATCAACCCACGATTTCGTAGGAGTAATAGTAACACAGTAAATGCTGGTTTGGGACTTACATGACTGTAAATTAGAGGGTGCAGTAACAGGCTCTGAATTATTTCAACAATGGACTTCATTAATTTGTGTGGCTTGTTTCTAGTGACTGAGGAATACCTGATATCAAGGTGCCTCTAGATGTTTTTTAAGTCTTTGGTCCTTGCCAGCAGCTAATAACATGAACTGGCATGTACTGAGAGCTTCCTGTACAGAAGGCATCGTGCATTGTTTTGCATGCCTTTCCTTGTTTAATTTTTGTAATGTTTCTATGAGTTGGTACAATATTTTTTCCCCATTGTATAGATGAGGACAATGAGTTAAGATTAAGTTCCTTGAACCATGCCACACAACTAGATCTGGGATTTCAACATGACCACCTGAATCAAGAGATCACTTACTCAGTTCTCTTTTCTTTCTCTAAGATTTGGTCCTAGAGCCAGAAACCCCAAAGCCAAGACCCTCAGACATGATGGACACATGGTGGGGGGTGGGTCAGTGCATAGGCTTCACAGTATCACAGACTGGATTGAACCCCAGTTCTTTTAATGATTAGTTGCATCAGTATAAGAAAATTACTCACAATTTCTAAGCAACCATTTCCACATCTGCCATCCAGGATAACAATACCTAAGTCAGTTACTGAAGAGAAGGTGACCCATGTGGCATTTCTAGCATAGGGTTTCTCATTTAGCTGGCACAGAATGAGTCCTAGTGTGTGGTGCTTTCTCCCTACATATGTACAAAGAGATTGACGAGAAGTATTGGCTCGAGGCTTGCTGATCTTTCCTCCATTTCTGATATTGAGGGGGCTCTGGACCACAGCTAACACCTTACCTGACCAAGGGAAAGGAATTTTGAGCACATCACCTTTGAGATCCCTTTCCACAACAGGTGATAACATAACATTATGCTAACATTTTCATTCTTGGAATTTATTACAAATCCTATACCTCAAACTCAGTTTTAAAGTCATCAAAAAAAATGTTTCATGAGTGCATAAAATTGCATACCAGAACCATATCCATATGGACAAGAACACAACTACTAGAAAAAGTGTAAACCAAAACGATCATTTCAACGCTTTTTTCCTCCATCCAACAAATATCTTTAAAACTTTTTTTGTCTTTGTATGTTTTCCATCTTTTTCTTTTATATTTTACATAACTCTCACCTCATGTTTTTTATATTTATAAACTATAAATGTGATTTGTAGTAAAGAAAAATACATTTACTAAGAATAATTAAGTTATCTGGAAGAGAAGATATTTTTATGTCCACAATAATGGTATTATGTTATTTCTCCATAGATTATTTTCTATTTGTATGGATTATTTTTACAAAGTAATTTCCACATGCTCTACTTCACTGAATCCCCCACAATCATCCTTTGAATGCAGGCTTTGCCTTCACTGGTGTGACTCTCTACAAGCTACTTATACTCCCAATCTTATTTCCTCATTTGAACAAGGAGTCCTCCAAAACATTTCACTTCAGTGTGACCGGAGCATTAAAGAAGATAACGCGTGTGAAGCATTTAACATAGTGCCTGGCACAGTAATAATCACTCAATACTCTTAGCTTTTATTCATATTGTTGTCACGTCCACAAACACCACAACTCCAGAAAATCATGTGCACGAATTGGGGATATTGGGATATGCATGCTTTGGAAAGTTCTGCCTACTTTCCTTTGCTTAAGACGGGAAATTTGCCTAAACCAGATTCTTTCAAATGTGAGATTCTGTTGTGGATTCTGAGAGTTGATGAATTGACTTTGGCAGCAACTCTTCATGTCAGCAGTGTGTGCTGAAGACTGCAGAGTAGCCATATTTTCTGTTTATTTTGCCATGCGACAAGTATTTCTCCAACACCTCTTTTGTGGCAGGCACTGTGCTAGGAGCTGTGAATACAGAAGGAAAACAAGAGAGTCTTGGATATTACCCTCCAGTTGTCATAAAGAAAAAAAAAATATTCTTCATGAAGGTCAATATCTTCATGAGCAGAAACACAATACAGGAATTAGATCTACTGAATTACATAGAATCAGATGAACTATTCCTAGAATTGTAGGACCCATAATTTTAAGGACGGTCTCTCTCAGTGGATTGTGTCTGTGTGTGTGCATGCACGCATATTCATATAAACACATATGCACACTGTTGAATAATGGGCATGAATAATTGACTAACACTTACTCTCATTTCTTCTAGTTGTCACCTCAACTGTCACTACTACTGATTCTACAAAGGCTTTTCCAAAGATGAAAGCAATAAGTGATTGCATACGTTTGCTTTCCTGTCATGCTACAGGCTTTTTTTCCTTCCTGATCAACTTAAACTTTAACATATTCAGGCTTAAATTAGAAAAGACCACTTATTCCTAGAATTGCAGACTCATAATTTTCATATTTTTAGTGACTGTCTCTCCTGTCTGTCAGCATATTATATATATATATATATACTGACTGTTAAATAATGGGCATGGACACACACACACATATATATATATATATATACTGACTAATACTTGGTCTCATTTCTTCTAGAGGTCAGTGTTACTGGTTTTACCACAGCTTCCCCAACAGAGCAAAGTGGTAAGTTTTTTTACATGCTTGCCTTCACGTCATGCTATAAAAATTTTTCCCTCCTGATCAAATTACCTTTTGGACTTCCTGGTTCATAGTACTTAAGGCAAATTATTCCTGGAATGGTGGGGTTCATGTTTTTAATGAGTATCTCTCCTGTCTCTCTGTTGACAGATTTTATATATGTATATATGTATGTGTGTGTGTGTGTGTGTATATATATACACATACATAACAACAGTACAATAACAGGCGTGAAAAATTGACTAATACTTGCTCTCATTTCTTCTAGAGGTCACTGCTATTAATTTTACGAAAGCTTGTCTGAAAGATGAAAGCAGTAAGTTTTTGTATATGTTTGCCTTTATGTCATGCTATAGCAATTTTCTCTACCTGATCAACTGAACTTTTAAACTTCCCTGACTTAAAGTAGAAAAACTAGAATGGCTGGATGTTGAAGAGTAAACTAAATGATATTTGAAATAAATCCATCATTTCCTGAGTTGTCTTAACAAAGTAATGCTGGGTTTTGGATGAAATGACTGTAAATTAAACAGTGCAGTGGTGGACTCTGGATTGTTTCAACAATGGGCTTCATTCATTTTTGTGGCTTAGTTTCTAATGACTGAGGAACATATGACATCAAGGTGCTTCCAGGTTCTTTTTCTAAGTCTTTAGTCCGTGCTAGTAGCTAATAATGTGAACTTATGTGTCCTGAGAACTTCCTATACAGAAGGCATTACGCTGGGTTTTGCATACATTTTCTTGTTTAATTCTCATAATACACCTCTTAGGTGGTACAATATTTTTTCACCATTTTATAGGTGAGAACAATGAGTTAAAATTAATTAAGTCACTTACACCATGCCACACAGGTAGATCTGGGTTTCAACCTGGCCGTCTGAATCAAGAGTTCATACACTTACTCTGTTTTCTCTTCTTCCTCTAAAATATAGTCTTATAGCAAGAAACCCCAAAACCAAGGCCTTGAGACATGATGAACACATGGTGGGGGGTGGGTAAGGGAATGAGCTTCACAGTATTACAGACTGGATTTGAACCCCAGTTCTTTTAATGGTCAGCTGCATCAATATAGGAAAATTACTTACACTTTCTGAGCAACAATTTCCTCATCTGTCAACCAAGAATAATTACTTCTAATCACTTATTGAAGAGATAAAGTCACCTATGTGGAATGTCTAGTGTAGGGTGTCTCATTTGGTTGTCACAGAATCAGTACTAGTTTCTGGCCTTTTCTCCCCAGATATGTACAGAGAAAGTGACTAGAAGCGTTGGCTCCAGATCAGCTGATCTTTCCTCCATTTCCGATATCGAGGGGGCTCTGGACCTCAGCTAACACCTTACCTGACCAAGGGCAAGGAGTTATGAGCACATCACCTCTGAGATCCCTTTCCATAACAAAAGCTAACGATTCTGGAGTTTTGAATCTATGAACATAAAACACGCAAAAGTGAAATTTCCACAGGAAGAAACACAGCCTTGTGGTTCATTAAATAGCTGATCTGGCTCACCATAATTGTCATTATTTCTTGACATCATACATTTCCTGCAAAACTTCAAAGGGTATTAAGTGCAGATATCCTCTAACATCATAGTCACAGTGAGGGACATTTGGGAAGGAGAGGTGATTCAGCCATGACTTCCAATAGGGTTCAGAGAATTTGGATTAACCACTCTTCCATTTTATAGAATGTCCTTTTTACTAAAACCTCTCACTCACCCCACTGTGAACACCAGAAATTTCCATGGATTGTACCCTTTATAGGAATCTCATTTCATGCATAATGTGTCATGGCTCAGAATCTTCTGAATCAGAATTCAACTTTATATTTATGCTTAACATTTTGATGTCTTGGGTATTTACTGCACTTGGAGATGTAGAATTACAGAGTACCTAACAATGTGTTCTTTCAAGTCATGGTTCTGGGATGAAAATCTAGTTTCTGGTACTTACTAAATGCATGACATCAGGCAAATTACTTCTCTCTCTCCTCAGTTTATTTGAAAAATGGGAATGAAAATAATAATCTCATAGGTTATTGTAAAAATTAAATAAGATAAAGAATTGCAAGCAAAGCTCTCAGAAAAGTGTTTGGCATTTGGTTAGTTGTTAATAAGTATTAGCTATTATCACTTAGGGACGTGGTGGGGGTAAAGAAACGCTAAAAGCTGTTTATTTATTTATTTAAAGTTATAGCTCAAATTCAGGACTCATTTCTTCAACTGAATATTTTTCCTACACTTGAGTGCTTCTTTTTTTGTTTGTTTGAGGAAGATTGGCCCTGAGCAAACATCCGTTGCCAATCTTCCTCTTTTTTTCCTCCTCAAAGCCCCAGTAGATAGTTGTATATCACACTTGTACACCCTTCTACGCTCCATGTGGGACGCTGTCTCAGCACGGCTTGCTGACCAGTGCTTAGGTCCACTCCAGGATCTGAACCGGCAAAGCCCCAGCCACCTAAGTGTAGCGCGCAAACATAGGGCTATGCCACCGGGCCGGTCACTAAAAGCTATTTATTACTAATACTTCTTTCCCATTGGACTCACGCATTAACTATGCAACCTTGCTTTTCATATTTTGGAATATTCTAAGTGAATTTAGCAAAGGTTGTTGATTGACATGACCTGTAAACTAGATTCTGAGTTATCTTGTTGGTGGTGGTGGTGATGGTGGTGGTAGATGTTTACTTTTGGGTTTTGGTGGTGCAGGGTCTCACTGCAATGTAGGTCATCAAAAATAGATAACTGGGACCACCCTCCTTTTAACATGTCCCATCCTTTCAAAAGAACAAGTGAAACTAATCAAACGTTTTCTCTTAGACACCCTGCAGCTGCAGTTCACCAGCACCTCTGCCTATAACATCTACCTCCTCCTCCTCCTCATGAGTGCGGTCTACTTAGCCATCATCGCCTTCTGCCTGTTAAGGAGAACAGCAGTCTGTGGCAGTGGAAAGATTTCGTAACAGATGGTGGCACTGAAGACAACTTTTCTCCATTGTTAATTTTCCCTAAAAGTGTCTCCTGAGGATCTAGCTAGGCATTCTCTCTGGGTTTGGGTTATTTCAGTTGACATGTGTATTTTTCTATTACGTCAATATTGCAAAATAGTTTTCTAAACCACTGGGCAAACAGAATCTTTTACTCTGTAACAACAATGAATTCTGCCATTACTCAGGGGTAGGGACAAGGGGTAGTCCTTTAGCACCATTCTCTCCGTGATCTCCATCAGCTGCTCCAGCAACCCAAATAATCATGCCTCTGAGTACAGACAGCATGCAGCTTCTAGTCACGTCCCTTAGGGCCATTTAACCAGATGACTGCCTTAAAGCTTTCCATTTTACACACCCTGAAGCCAACACCTTTGCTACTTGAATTTGGTACTCTGTTTTTCATAATCGGCACAATAAAAAAAAAAAAATCAAAAGTCTACATTTGTCTTTGTGTACTTTAGTTTGATGAAATCTAACTGAAAGTCCAAGGGAAGAAACAGTATGACAACTGAGCTACCACGTCTAGCGTTGGTTGTAATAATGGTCAATACCACAGTTCTAATTCTTTCCCTGAGACAGTGGTTATGATACTTTCATTGGGGCGCTGGCTCCAACTGGAGCCAACAGTGAAATAAAGATACCCATGTTACGTCTCTTTCAAAGGTCAACAGATTCAGGTTCACGTGGTTTGGGACATTCCGACAGAGTTAGCATAACATGCCGCATGACCTGTACTGTGTGTGCTCAGCTGTACACTAGTATTTCAGAGGCACCATGTTTCCCGGTGCTCACCATAACCCCATGAGACCTGCACTAACACCAAGAGGCATTAGGATGGAGGGGTTAAGCCCCTGGACTCTGAACCCTGGGTGTCGGGGTTTGAATCCTGGGTCTGGTGTTAGCATCTATGTGACCTCAGGCAAGCTATTTGAACTCACTGTGCCATAACTTCCTCATCTGTACAATGAAGTTACTTTGCCCTGTCTCCTGGAGTTGTGTGGATTAGTTGAGTTAGCAGTGCCTGGTACTTGCAAGTCCTCAAGAACATTAGCATCCACTGTTGGCAGGTCTACTTTTGAAGAGCAGACACTACACAACACAAAAGCGCTGACAGTTATCTCTAATCTTATTTCCTCACAGAGAGTTTAGATGTGGTCAGAATAGGGACTCTGAGTTTCTGCTATGTGGCAGGCAATCCTGTTAATTCTCTAATAGCCCCGGGAGGTAGGTACAATTATAGTCCACAGTATAGATATTGGAGAAATTAAGTTCTCTGCTCAATGTCACTGTTTTGTAAGTAACAGACATTTAAAGCCAGGTCTCTCTGAACTCAGAACTAGTATTTTCTTACTTACTATCAGGTGCCTTTCCCTTCAACCGCTGTCAACCTGGAAAAACAAAACAAAGCAAAACATACGCTGATTCATCACTAAAGGCATCCTCCAAGGGGTCAATGAGAATTTTGTTAAGGACTTGTGGGTTCATCTGTTTCCTTCTCATGTATATACTCTATTAGCATAATTGCTCCCTTTGTTATCAATACTATGGAAATCCTACTTTGTTCTGTGAGTGTGTCCCCTAAGTTTGAAACTGCTTTTTTGGGGGCTGCTAATGAAATGGACTGAGAGTCTCGGGCAGAGCAGGTGGTGTTCTCTGGGTGCACCATCCTGACACCTCAGCTCCTCCCGAAGACTGAATGGGCCCTGAGGTCCTCAGAATCACCTGTGGAAGCCTCTGGTGCACTTCTGACGTAGGAGATAGGTTATATATCCTTTTTGGTCCAGTATTTTTCCACCACAGCATGAATGCCATGTTAGAGCCTCTGACCCCATAGTTAGAGCCTCGGCTCCTTGGTCTGGCTCTAACTAGCTGTGTCATCTGTTCTCGACCATGTCATGTTGCCTAAATTTACCCAGGTTTAGAAGACGGTGTTCAAAGAAAATAATTCAGGTTTCTAGTGTGATTTACAAGTCCAATGATTAACATCCAAATAAAGTAATAATAGCAAAAGCTGGGATAGTTCTTCCTGGTACTACTCTAAGCACATGTTAACTTATTTAAGTCTCACAAGAAATCTGTGAGATATGTACAATTATCTTGGTTTAAAGAAGGGGAAACAGGCAGAGAGGGGATAAATAATGTCCCGCAGTTAGATAGCTAATAAGAAACAGAGCTGGGATTTGAACCCAAGCAGCCTGGCTACAGGAGCTCTGCTCTTAAACTCTACATTATCGGCTACTAGAGTAGAGAGAGGTCACTTTAGTTTCAGTTAAAGCAGGAAAATTTCCTTCCTTATTTGACTAAGAGCTTACAGACAAAACTGTCCACACTTCCTCTCTTTGCTCCAAAGCTCTTCGGAAATTCGAGAGTCATAGGCCAATGTGCCACACAATTTTCATGCTGGGAAGACTTTTATATCCTGACCTCACACCCACCAATAGCCCTTTTGTGATTTAAGTCCATGGTACCTGGTGGGATAAAATGAATACTATAACACAGGCTGCATTTACAGGTGTGCATGGAAAAACTGGGCAAGGATTTACACAATTCCACAAGAAAACATTCATGTCTCAATAGTCTTTATAGAGCTAGAGACACCCTACACTTCTCAACTATAACAAAGGGAAACCTCAAGTGAACCATTCTCAAAATTTCCCCGTTATGAATTCTCTGTACTGTTGTGGAATTCTTTATCTCAGAGACTTCATTTTTGAAGGCTTTCTGTCAACCAAGCAGGACACAATTAAGTAATATTTGATTTTCCCCTTTATATTAATCTAAGTCCCATATAACTGCCCATTAGAAATTCTGAATAATAAGAGATAACCAGAGATACTACAGCAACATGATACAGTTCACCCAAAAGGCTAGAAACTCAACATTTTCCTTAGTCATGAAATCTTATCTGGGTAAATGCATGGACTCTGTCATGTTCTGTTAGGCTATATTTTCTTTGCTGTCTTTTTTTGTTTGAATAACAGCAAGTACCTACCACTTAGTGAGCACCGAGAATTCTGGTAGGCAGTTTCCGTGCTCTATGTCTAATGCTCTCACTGTACCACATATGGGTATCACGCTCATCTCAGTGATGCGAAGACTAGGTCCCAAAGAGGCTAAGAAATATGTCCAAGATTAAAAACAGTGTAGTGCCTGAGTCCACATGACTCCAGGTCTGTCTGACTGAAGACCTGCTGCTCTATCCATTATACCAGTGGCTGTCCTCTTGGGAGCCTTTAATAACCACTGAGGCCCAGACTTCATCACAGGCCAGGCATCGGACTTTAAAAAACCTCCTTCGGGGCCAGCCTGGTGGCAGCAAGCGGTTAAGTGCACGCACTCCGCTGAGGCGGCCCGGGGTTCGCCAATTCGGATCCCGGGCGCTCACCAGTGCATGGCTGGCAAGCCATGCTGTGGCGGCGTCCCGTATAAAGTGGAAGAAGATGGGCACGGATGTTAGCCCAGGGCCAGTCTTCCTCAGCAAAAAAAGAGGAGGATTGGTGGATGTTAGCACAGGGCTGATCTCCTCACACACACACACAAAAAAACAAAAACCCCCACCTTCAGTAATTCTAATGTGCACAGGGTGGAGGCCAGCAAGTGACTGAAAGAGCTCCTGGGCTCCAGCACTGCTGTCCCGGATCACACGCAGTGAGGAGCCATCACAGAGCCCGTCACACACGTGAGAACCTGTTGCAACACGGAGAGTGTTCTCAGCACTCCACCCATCGATTTCCTAAGGAAACAAAAGGTATGTACCAAGATTTATGTGCAAGGATGTTCATTCACTGTAGCACTATTTATAGCAGCTGCAAATTAACCCAAATGCCCAAAAAGAAACTAAAAAATAAAATAAGGGTGTCATATGATGGCCCACTATGCATCTTCAAAAAATGTAGATTGTTTAGAGAAATGGATGGTTAATCAGAAAGTGTTGTTGAAAAAATAATATGCATTGCATGACCCTATAAAAATTGTTAGTTAATGCCTTAAAGTGGTTCAAAAATCAAAACACTCTAAAAAAGGCATTAAGAGATCTTCCTTCAATCACTGTCTCTATCTCCCCACTCTTTACAAGTCATACTTTTGTTTCTTGTGCATCCTTCCAGTTTTAATTTATGCAATAATGAATGTACATAAATAAATATATGCCTGTATATATATTCTCGTTTCATCCCTTCTCACATGGAGATAGTAAACAATCTATGTTATTCTGCACTTCCCTTTTCCCTTAAACATCCTAGAGCTCTTTATGTCAGGATAGAGGAATACGGAGATGGCTGCATGATATTTCATGGTGAATATGCAACACTTTATAAATTCAGTTCCCAGTGATAAATTGCTGGCTCTTTTCCAATCTTTTGCTCTTATAACAAATGCTGAAATCTTAAGAGTGTTTTCTGTCATTTTGAACGTGTGTGTGGGTCCTTTTGATAGGTGTTGCCAACTTGCCCACGACAGAAAGAGCACTATTTTGTACTTCTACCACTGTGTCAGTGAATGCCAGAAGTGTGCCTCGGGACTTCCTAATCTGACAGGTGAAAAGAGTGTCTGATCGCGAGTGTAATTTGCTTTCTCTTAGTAAGAGACAGGGAAAGCATCTTTTCATACGTTGAAAGTCTATGTTTCTTTTTCTGTGAAATATTTGTTCATGTTCTTTGACCGTTTTCTTCTGTTGAGTAATAATACCAACAGGTATGACACCCATTTATATGTCTCTCTGCAATTCTATAGGCATAGGCATAAAACAACATGTCCAATGTATGGTAGGAGAGTGAGAAAATGATAAGAGATTGTATATTTTTCTATCTTCTCTATTGAATCCTTTTAAAGTAAAAATCTTTTATACATTGAAGATAAACAATGTCTTATTTAATATTGGGATTTTTTTTTTTTATTTCTTTATAATCAGCTTCAGTTTTGTGAAACGTTCCTTCGGAAACCAAGTAGAGGTTCCCATTTGGAAACAAAAGAAGACCCACCATATAAAAGAAAGATTAAACTGAATTAGATCTACTCCTTGACTTTCATGAATTTGATTAGACTTGTCTAATCCAAGTACCTAGCCCTCTACTTAGAGACTTGGAACTATTTCTGCATTGGGAAAGGGTAGAAGCAAAGAGGGGAAATTATAAATCAATGAAAGATTTGTGAGTCTGACTTCACTGGGAGACACTGCTAGGCAGTGTCTTCTGTGGCTTCAAATTTATTAGCAACTTCCTTCTGCACTGGGCGTGGGCTGCCCTGAACTAGGCGGTTACAGGGAGGGAGAGCACAGCTGGTGGTGGAGGAGGCAGCCTGGGAGGTGGGAGGGCGCTGGTGTGGCTCATTGTGCATTATTTTCTCAGGCTTCTTTTGTTTACTTGCTCAGTCAAATGAGGTTGATTCATGGAAAATGCTCAAACTCAATCTGACTCCTACTGGTTGGGGTTGAGCAAGCAGTGGCTAGGGTGTCATAAGATAAATGAAGGACAGTTAAATCACAACCAACTTTGCTGACTTTCAAAAGGCCACAGCTAACAGGAGGAAAATATCCATCCCCACACATATGTGATTGCTCTCAAACATACTCTTAGGCTGTCTGGTACAGGTTCCCTGCATTTTGTATACAATGTTTACTCAAATTAGCTACAATATAAGTTGAGAATCTCATGCCCAGCACTGTTCAGATACTGCATCTCAGTCCACTTTCATGACCCTGTTCTGAAGGAAAGAGCCAACAGGATATCTTGGAGCACTAAAATAATCCCACTAAAATAGCACTAAAAAATTCTAACATTCCACCAAGTATCTGTGCTCCTCCATGATGTTTGATTTCCTGAGGCTGGTAACTTTTGGTTTCATTTTCTCAGTGTAGACGGGGTGACACAGATCTGGGTCCATGAACCTGGTGGCATGGATGGACTGTAGATGTGGGCAACAGTGAGGTGCTTTTTCCCTCACAGGAACACAGAGATACAGAGGCCCTGAGTTCAACTGTGTAATCGAATGTCATATACTGAATCATATAAGTCCCTCTAATGAGTCAGAGTCCACCTGAGCAAGGCTTAATAGAGGACATTAACATCAGATGAAAGTGACCCCAAGCTCAGTTTGAAGAGGGCTGTTCAGCAATGTGAGCTTAAAGAGAAAATGTCCCCACCCCCACCCACACAGGCATGGTACAGAGTGGGTGCCCAGGCCCCTGGACTCAATCTGTCTAGTCCCAGAGGGAAGCAGAGCTCTATTGTTGTGATCAACACTTTAGGCTTTCACCGTCTGACTTCAGGGCACATTCAAGTCATACACTTCATATTCTTGGTCAGTTCTGTGCCAACTTATGAGTGAGCTTGGCTTCCCATGAGGATTGGCTGCATCTACTGGTTAAGCCCAGCATGTCTGGATGAGAGCTCCTTCTTAGCTTAAATTAACACACTGATGCCCGGCTTAGACATCTTCTGTGGGCTTGGTGTATATGAGACTCCACTCCTGAGACAGGACATTCTCACTGTGACAACACCATTGAGTTCCTGAGGTTTCAGTCCCAAGGCAGACCCTGGAGCTGTTCCTACCTCCTTTCTACTCTCTGAGACACTCTTCTTGAAGAGGCCTCAGTCTTCCAGTGAGCTTGCCAGTGGTGTTTCTGTCATTTGGACCATTCTTAGAACAAGCACAGATAGAGTTGATTAATCTGCACCAATGGCCAGTTTCCACTCAAACCAGCACCGTTCCCACTACACACAATTGAGCTTCTCTTGAATGAGTAAATGAATCATGAAAGAAAACCAGTAGACATGGTGCCTTCCTATGAAGCATTGAGGTGAATATTCATATTTCAAAAAATATATCACTATATGATTTAGTTCATTTTAATTCAAATTAGCTAAACATAAAGGAAAAATGATGGCAATGTTCATAGTGTGGGTTCAAGGTAGCAGTACTCAGACTATTTGAGGACCATACTTCTAGGAGAAACATACTATTTCATGATAAAAGTAATACAAATGTCTGTGACCTTTTATATGTATTCACGATCTCTCCTTGTCCTCCTTTTGTAATTCCAGCACTTCCTTCCAAATACATAATGCAAAACAAGGAAAATAAAAGAAATATTTTTGATAAGTTGGATTTTTTTACTCTTTAAAATTGTACAAAAAGCCCATGTTCATGAGCTAAAAAACATAAGGGAAATGTAGGGTGTTAAAAAAGAAATACAAAGAAATCTGAGACAAGAAAGAAAAAAATTTCATTCTGTGAATCAAAATAAGAAGATACTTTGCTTACTAATA
>JAQQSS010002373.1:0-13598 GCA_028646465.1 Rhinoceros unicornis | reverse complement strand
CCACAGAAATGGATTAATTTTGTTGCTAAAACAATTTTCCAACTTATAACATGCTGCAGAACATAATAGAAAGTTGATTAATATTTTTGACTATTTTTAAAGATGTTGGTATTTCTTGGGACTATGAAATGCATTCCTATCCAAACATGAAGGAATAAATAAAACTAGTGGTTTCTGAAAGAGTTCTATAAAATAACTCCCCTGCACGTTATTTGATTTCATGGCAAAGCATGGAAATGCCAGAGCGTTTGTTGATATAAATTTAAAAAGTTCTGTGTTAAAACATATTAAGACAACCTAACAATTGGGAGAAGATATTTGCAAACCATATATCTGATAAGGGGTTAATATCCAAAATATATAAAGAACTCATACATCTCAACAACAAAAAAACTAACAACTCAATTAAAAAATGGGCAAAAGATCTGAACAGACATATCTTCAAAGAAGATATACAGATGGCCAACAGGCACATGAAAAGATGTTCAACATCACTATCAAGGAAATGCAAATCAAAACTACAGTGAGATGTCACCTCATTCCCATCAGAATGGCTGTAATTAACAAGACAGGAAATAACAAGTGTTGGAGAGGATATGGAGAAAAAGGAACTCTCATACACTGCTGGTGGGAGTACAAATTGGTGCAGCCACTATGGAAAACGGTATGGAGATTCCTCAAAAAATTAAGAATAGAACTACCATACAATTCAGCTATTCCACTACTGGGTATTTATCCAAAGAATATGAAAACACAAATGCATAAAGATACATGCACTCCTATGTTCATTGCAGCATTATTCACAATAGCCACGACTTGGAAACAACCTAGGTGCCCATCAAGGGATGAATGGATAAAGAAGATGTGGTATGTATACACAATGGAATACTACTTAGCCATAAAAAACGATGAAATTTGGCCATTTGTGACAACATGGATGGACCTACAGGGTATTATGCTAAGTGAAATAAGTCGGAGGGAGAAAGTCAATACCGTATGATCTCACTCATAAATAGAAGATAAAAACAACAAAGAATCACATAGAGACAGAGATTGGATTGGTGGTTACCAGAGAGGAAGAGGGGAGGGAGGAGGACGAAAGGGGTGATTAGGCACATGTGTATGGTGATGGATTGTAATTAGTCTTTGTTTGGTGAACATGATGTAATCTACACAGAAATTGAAATATAATGATGTATACCTGAACTTTATATAATGTTATAAACTAATGTTACCACAAAAAAAAAAAAAACTACAAGAAGAGGCCATGGTTACAAAAGAACAATTCAAAAACTTTTTGACTAGCGTACCTTTCCCATCCCCAAAGGCATTTTTGGTGGCTAATATATGGTAGAACACACTTTAAGAAATTTTGTAATGGGGTTTTATTTAATCTAATTTGCATCTGTTCATTATCTATAATTTGAAATATGCTTGTGCATTCAGAGATAAATCCAATGTGGATCTTGCTTCCAACTTCTTATAATTTGTGGAATATGTGTAATATAATAAGATGAAAGCAGTGATAAGTGCCATAAGAAGAGTTTTAACAAGTGCTTTTGATGTTCCGGGAACAGAGAGAGAACCTGCAGCTGAGGGAATTGAAGAAGACTTATGAAAGAGAGAGAATTTTAGATGGACCTTGAATAAAGAAAAGAACTAGAACTTTGATAATGGTATGAAATGGGATTATTGACAACTACATAGATACTGAAAGTTAGAGCATCTGCCCAAACAACTTATATTCATCTATTTTCTTGATAGATAATATCAGTAGACGCTTACTCTTCATCAATCATTGTGCTCAGCACGAAGGATTTAATAACCTACCTTCAAAGAAAATGTAAAATAATAGTGAAGATAGAAAGCTTACTACTATACAAAATAATAAATGATGTGATAAGAATATGCAAAGGTGCTTTGTGAGGACAGAGAAGGAGATTGGGCATTTATCTTAACCTTGAAACTTTAAGGCTGGCTTCACTGAGAATGATTAAGAGTAAGTAAATAAAGGTAAAACAATGATATTCATTCAGCCTTAAAGAGAAGTACATGAAAAGGCCCTGAGTTAAGATGAAAGAATGAATTTGAGGAACTAATTACAGCTCAATATAGGACAATTAATCTGACAAAATCTTGGAGAACAGAGGAAGCGTGAGGAATGAATCTTACTTCAGTGCCAGAGAAAGGAGGTGAAAGAGGGCGAGAGAGAGAGAGAGAGAGAGAGAGAGAGAGAGAGAGAGAGAGAGAGAGAGAGAGAGAGAGAGGGAGGGAGAGGGAGGGAGAGGGAGGGAGAGGGAGGGAGAGGGAGGGAGAGGGAGGGAGAGGGAGGGAGAGGGAGGGAGAGGGAGGGAGAGAGTAAGACAGCAAGAGAGAGAAAGCAGTCAAATGAGGAGCGAGTGGGAGAATTGTGGTGAGAGAGTGAGATTTTAGAGTCATGCAGATGAAGATTTGAGTAATCATGGGTTTAAGGTTTGACTGTGGCTATGGTACTAAAGATGAAGAAAGACAGATAGGTCATTAGATGTGAATAATTTTAGGGATTGGAAAGATTAAAAAATAGATGTTAGAGCCACCAAAGATGACACCTGTTGTTGCAAATGCTAATTTTGAGACAGCTGAGAACCAGAGATCAACAGATGGCAGCAGTGAGGATCTGACAAGAGTTATAAACCAAAGGCATAGGCTCAGAATAGTTTTAGGGACTTTTAAAAAATATTGTTCTCATGGGGCCGGCCCTGTGGCACAAGCGGTTAAGTGCGCGCGCTCCACTGCGGCGGCCCAGGGTTTGCCGGTTCGGATCCCGGGCGCGCACCGACGCAGTGCTTGTCAAGCCATGCTGTGGCGGCGTCCCATATAAAATAGAGGAAGATGGGCACGGATGTTAGCCCAGGGCCAGTCTTCCTCAGCAAAAAAGAGGAGGATTGGCAGATGTTAGCTCAGGGCTGGTCGTCCTCACGAGAAAAAAAATATATATATATATTGTTCTCTCAGGTTTCTTACACTTAACTGATTTTTTAAAAAAATTTATAAAGATTATAATCATATTCTCTGAGGGACCATATAATAGAAAATGTTGCATCTGATTTTAAATATCAATTTATGATTTAGTTATTTATTTCTGCATAAAATTATATAAATAAAAATAATTTTTGCAAAGATTATGGCGTTATACTGTATTATTGTCAATATTTGTACTGAATATGCAATGAAATTTGATGTCATTATTAATTTACTATGTCCATTCAAATTTGTTAATTACTCAAAAGACACATCTTGAATTCTTCTTGGATACAAATAAATATAGTAGGTTACAAATTTATGACAGTTATCATTATCATAATTTTCTTTGATTTAATTTAGTCATTTAAGATGTATAATCATGAGTATGGCTGTTTTGAGTGTAAAATGGAGAAGATATTAGAACAATTGAAACCTCATTTCTAGACATTCTGTATCATGTTACGGTTTTATTTTTTTTGTACATCATTTCCCATCATCTAAAATTATCTTATTCACTTATTTATATGCTATCTTCTTTATTTTAACTTTGTAAGACCATGGATTTTGTCTGTCTTGTTTATTACTATATTTCCAACCCTTAGCATCAGTGTTTGCCATATATTAAGTGCTCAGTAAATAACTGTTGAATACACTTTATCTCTTCATTGTCAAGAGATGATTCTCACTGACTTTATACTAGAATGAACCCATATGTGCTTACCTTCAAATGACCACAGTGATTTGATAAAGGGATAACAATAAGTTATATTTAAGAAATCTGTCCTTTAGTACTTAAGAAATTATCTAAATTAATTAGTTTAATGGACTCTTTCTTGGTAGCATATATTCTCAATCCTCCATTTCCCAGATATCCTGATACCATGTGAAATATGGTACAGAGATATGTATATTCGTTTACTGGATTGCTTCATAAGCAATAAACAAATCATATTGTGTAAATCGTGTTTAAATATTAAGCAATACTACGTGACCACAATCTGGAAAGTCATGTGGCTCTCTTATAACCAATGAAGGTATTTTTCTTCTCTGGTGGCTGAGGGGTGCTGTGGTGCACTTGCTTCCTAGTTTAGTATCTTGGCTTTTCTACAGTTCTGCTTCATGAGCTGAAGCATTGAGGCTGTCAGGAATATCCTTAGTTCCACCCTTGTTAAACTGCCTTTATTTGCTCCACCTCATGCATGTTGTGTCTCTAGCTACTGCAGCTCTAGTACCTTCAGTTCCACCTGTCTCAATTCCTGAAGGTGCATTCAAGTTGCAAACTATAGTTCCATAGTAGCTATTATTTGCCTTAACTACGCTCTATTGCTGAAATTATCTTTGATGTCACTAGGAAAGATGGGAAGTTTATCCTTTTTATTGTCTATTTCATCTTCTTTTCTCTATCACTTTTCTTGATGTCCTTGTTGAGTTGGTTCTTATTTATTGGATCTTCTAAGGGCCTCTCTCCAACCTCTGTAGTTTAGTGTATTACACCATCCATATATTATATAGTCTTGTTACATTTAGAAATATGTGCAGCCTGTCAAAAATAATTTGAACTTTCCTTAATGGATATTTATGCTCATCGAATCAGAGAATTGAAGAGGACCGAACTGTAAATCAATTTCTGACACGAAACATGCTACCTTGTTGAAAATATAATTGTACCAAATCCAAATTTTTTCATTGAATTGCTAAACCAAACAACAAGCAAAGAAAAATAAACATAACCTGGATATTTTCTGAAAGTAATGAAGTAAAATTATAAAACTTGAGTCCTAAAATTATACAGGTATATTACATATTTTTATTTACTAAATTCAGATATGAAAAAAAACAGTCAGCTACACCAATAAATAGTCACCCTTATGAAAAGAGAAAATAGGACGCTGATAGGGAAAAGTTAAGGTCCAGGAGGAGAAATGAGAAATGTATGGAATACGTTTGCTCATACATACATACAACGTGCTCATGTTAGAATTAAAGAAAATTGGATTACATGGTAATGTTGCCAAGCCCATTCTATACACCCGTGGGCACAATGATACAATAAAGGTGAATTCATATTTCCATGTCATGGAAGGTGGTCATCCACTATAAGTGATGGCTAGCTCCTAAACATCCTAGGAAAGAGGGGTTTGGAGGGTTAAAGAGAGAGGGTGTTGGATAGAGAATCATCGCATCACTGTGTCTACGCCTTACCACTGATTGCATATACAATGACAGATATTCCCATCTCCCCCCTCTGGTCCCCTAGAATGACTGACTGCCAAGCACCGAGGGAAGAGTTGTAATCACGTCCCCCAGCGCGCGCTCGCGCGCGCACACACACACACACACACACTAATAAATCAACTCTCAATTTTGCCTTCTGATAAAGAAAAATGTACACTTTGAAGAATTGCAAAGATACATCATATACTGGTTATTAGGAAACAGTCTAAAACTCTCCTTTGCTATGTAATCATCTTGCTTTTGAGAATATTTTACCTTGGCTTTATAACACACCTAGAATTTAAATGGTTAGGTATATAGGAGTGGTATTCCTTTATTGAACGAAATTAGAAAAACTGCTTCACTGAATATCTTCAAAAGATTATAGAGCAAGAGAGTTACTTCATTTATTAATTATGACCAATATCTGGGGCATAGTTGCAGAATTTTGCTCTAAGTGACTTGCTCTAAGGAGATTATGAAATAGTACATTTGTGGCTAGATATGTGGAGACTAAATATATATCCAAAATATAATCTGTTTTCTATTAATTGGAGCAGACCTCCAATGCATCATAGAAGTATATATTATAATGAAAACTAATCATGAAAATTTATAGTATTGTGAAATTACATTAAAATGATGCTTATCCTATGAAATGAAATTGTGAAATTTGCCATTGAATGTGAAATACTGAAAATGTTAGATGAAAAAAGTATATCAGTTGCTTTGAAGTCTTTCTATTTTGTAACTGTGCTATGTCAATACATACACAACGACCAGCACCATCAGCTCAGCATCCATTATGTTTATTATTATCTATGCAGTAAATATGGGTGAATCAAAAATCATATGCCGTTTAGAGTTGTTTTCATTAGTATATGCAACCTGATTGGAACAGCATGTATTTGGAATTGCGCTGTTCTATGATTGACCTTTCTATGTAGAAAATAACTATTTTATTTGTGTTTAAAAAGTTAACAATCCAAAGTCATGAATACTGTATACAGGTAGACATTTTTTGGGATCCCAATTCAGTGAAAATGTTTACTGCTGTAAAGCTGTTTAAATTTTTTTGTTATCGTCTTCCAGAATCCAGGTTATCTGGAATGAATATACCACCACCAATTATCAGCAACAAAAACTGGCTCAGACTGCATTTTATTACGGACAGCAATCACCAATATCATGGATTTAGTGCTCCATATCAAGTTATATTTAATGAATACCTCTGCCTCTTTTGATGTGTTGTTATGAGAGGTTCGGGGATTCGATCGGAGACGTAAAAGAAACTTTCCACTCCAAACAAATGGACTGAAGGTATATTTTATTATATAGAGGATAGTAAAGGCCATAGTCCGCAAACAGATCCAAATAGGTCAAATAATAAGAGGGAAAAAACACCAGCTTGACTGGAAAGGGAAAACATCCACATCGGCTGAGATAGCAGCAGATCCGAATAGGTCATATAATCAGAGGGAAAAACATCAGATCGATCGGAAAGGGAAACACCAGATCGACTGAAGGGAAATGACACAAATCAACCGGAAAGAGAAACACCAGGTTGACGGAAAAGAGAACACATCAGATCAATTACTTCACAATAAATCAATTACTCACAACATCCACGACCAACTGCCGGGAGAGTCCTGTCAATCGACATGGCTGGGCGGGAATCACACATCCTGGACAAGGCGTCCCTTCCACAGGTGGAACTCTCACCGGGTCTCAGTCTCCAGCAGTTTATATAAGCAGTTACAGAGTTTACAGAGCAAGCATCTAGTGTTCCCATGCACAAATGGTTATCAGTGGCATACGTGCACTGAGCCCCTTGGCTAACGTCCCAGCCCAGTAATTGTGTATGTGCATTGTTCTCTTTGGTTATCGTCTTAGCCCGGCACAGATGGCCAGTCCATCCCGGGCTACGACGCTCCAAGAGCCTTGAAATGTTACAACTTGCAACTCTCTCCGTGGGAGAAGGGCCAGTTCCCACCACGCAGAAAGCAGCTTTTATATTTCTTTTTGTGCTGGTGGCTGTAGGTCAATGGAGCGGCCAAACATGTCTGTACTCATGTCAAGACATGTGTAGAATGATTTTGGTATACACAACTGCATCTTGTGATAGAAACAAAATGTCTTTAGCATTTGTAAATGGTAATTTGAATAAGTAAAAACGGTTGTTCTCTTGCTGAGGCAATAATGTGATCATAACTAAATTACAGTATAAAAGTTAGTTGATTTTTATAGCACAATGTTCAGAATAAAGAATATTATGACCTCTAAAAGGCACTATGTAACAGATATAATATTTCACTTTAATAAAGTGCTTCAGCAATTGGACATGCTACCTAAAGCTATACTCCAAAACACTGCAGAAAACCTGCAGTTGTAAATAGCCTCTTCATCAACTGAAATCCATTTTCATATACAGTGTGTTTGCTATTGCTAGTTTGATTAACCTTGTAGGATTATTATCTACCATTTTTTTAACAGGCATAATTTTAACTAAGGGGGATATAATATTTGATGTATTAACTTGAAAAAAAATCTGTTTAGAAAAAGATTGTTATGAAGATGAAGTAATAATGAAAATGTAGCTTCTACAATGTTCAGTAATATTATGTGGGTTTAGTGTACTTTATCCTCAGACTACTTATGTAAATTATTCATTTCATTCTCAGTGTGTGTCAACTACTGTTCAGGGAATAGTGAGTATTGTCACGGTTACATTTTTCCATTTATCTGTTTTTTTTTTTAATGCTTTCCTTTTTAGTAGTCTTCAGTCTTAAGCACTTTGCAAATTTAATGTGGTGACTTTAGGCAGCTTATAGTAATACCTAAAATGGTATTAGACCATATATTGTTTTCTGGAATACAATTTTTTTTTTTTGTGAGGAAGATTGGCCCTAGGCTAACATCCGTGCCCATCTTCCTCTACATTATATGGGACACCGCCACATCACGGCTTGACAAGCGGTGCGTCTGTCCGCGCCCGGGATCCGAACCGGCGAACCCCCAACAGCCAAAGTGAAGTGCAAGAAGCTAACCGCTATGCCACCAGGTGGGCCCCTCTGGAATACAGATTTCAACAATTAATTTATATTTTGAAGACCAATAACCTCTCCATAGCTCTCCTATCAATAAGATTTCTCACAATAATAGCAACAGATTAACGTGATTGGTATTTTGACATTTATAGTAGTGTGTTGGGTATCACTGTAATAAAAATCCCTAAGATAATGACTTAAAAGTAAAGATTTTGGACAAAATCCACCTTAGAGACATCTGTAATTTCTATTTCTTTTTTTTTTTTTTAGTAATTTTATTTATTTATTTATTCCCCCAAAGCCCCAGTAGATAGCTGTATGTCACAGCTGCACCTTCTTCTAGTTGCTGTATGTGGGACGCGGCCCCAGCATGGCCGGAGAAGCGGCGCGTCCCTGCGCCCCGGGACCGAACCTGGGCCGCCAGCAGCGGAGCGCACGCACCCAACCGCTAAGCCACGGGGCTGGCCCTGTAATTTCTATTTCTAATATAGTTAATCCGAATGGAAACATGAATGCAAATATGCTCTTAAAACTATGCATTTTATCAACATTTCTCATAATAGAATATATTACTTATAAAATTCTATATTTTAAAATTAAATATTCATAGAAAAATTTATTTTCATATATTTTATTAAAAATACTGTCCAGGAAGAGAGAACCGTTTGGTTGGTTACTGGGGGAAGCAGGGTGGGGGGTGGGCACAAGGGGTGCAGTGATGCATTTATATGGTGACTGACAAACAATAATGTACAATTAAAATTTCACAATGTTATAAACTATTATAACATCAATAAAAAAAATAACTGTCCAGGAGAGAGAACAGTTTGGTGGTTACCAGGGGGAAGGGGGTTGGGGGGTGGGCATAAGGCATGCAGGGACGCATTTATATGGTGACTGACAAACAATAATGTACAGCTAAAAGTTCACAATGTTATAAACTATTATGACATCAATAATAAATAAATAAAAAACAAATAACTGTCCAGGGCATAGTAACTTGAATCTTACCAATTTCAGCCAGTGTCACTTTTAAGTTTGCAAAAATATTTTGTTGATTTTCCAATTTCAATTTCTAAAAGTTTTGGGCACTTCAGAAATCAGAGAACTTTTTTATTGAAAAGATATAATTGTTGTGGAGTCTATTTATGTCTGAGTTGACCCCTTCCCTTATGGAGTTTTCCAACCACATACTTTTATGGCTCTGATTCCCCTCTGCAATGAGTTAAGGCGGATGGCATGGCAGAAATTCAAAAGACTATCATCTTTAACTCATGTGGTGATCTTTTCTACTAGAGTCATGGAATCTTTCAGTCAGATGTCTTCCACTCTTTATCTGAATAGTAATAAAGTAGCACTTATTTTATATTTAAATATACAACCTGGAAGAAAAAAAATAGATCTTCTGCCTCAAAAATAAAATAGTACTTCATTTGCTTTATGCACTATGGTTTCATGAAACTGGTGTCTTTTGATAGGGTTGTAGTGCATTAAAAGATGGTAGTGCAAAGCTGCCAGTAGATTCGTGTATTTAATTATTATTTTCAATATTCTACTCACTGATCTTAAATTGACTTTTATAGTACTTTCAAGATTCAATTTGATTTTCCAGCATTGCCTATCTGGTTTCAGCACTGAAAAACAGCATATCAGTGAATTCACTGTTGTAAAATAGAAAGGAAATCTTTTATAGGGTATGAATTATTTCTATTTTCAGCAGGAAAAGGAGCTCAAAAGAGGATAATTTTTGGTATAATCTATATCTACACAACATAGAGGAAATAAAGTGGCATAGTAAAATGGAAGATATGATTTTATAATAAATCAAAGAAAAGTTTTATTACATAAAAATACACCTTTCCCTTGTATCCTTTTAAAACTTCCTGATTCAGGCTTCATTTTCCTGATTGCATAATCTCCAAATAATATTTTACGTAGACAACATAAATTCACTTAGAGAAGTAATTCTTGAAACTATAATCAAATAAAGAAATTTGGATTAAAGAAAACTGTTTATTACTAACATAATATTAGCTAACATAATATTAGCTAACATAATATTAGCTAACATAAATAGCTGTAAAATTCATAATTCTGACATGCTGAAATACATGCCTTAGCATGAAATGGTAATCATGTTTTTTAGATTGTTCCATGCTACAATTTAATTTCAGTGGTATCTAAATTAAAACCAATTCAAGATCAAAAATTCTGTGGAATACACTATACAAAAGTCACAACCAAGTCTCCATGTGGCATAGTTTCTTAATAACTCAAATACTTGTTGAGTACTTAGCAATTATTATTGATTTATCTATTATTTTGAATTCATTTAATGTTTTAAGGGAACTCTAGATTTCCGAAGACTGATTATTTTCTTCATAGCATTTCTATTTAACCTGTGTTGTTTATAAAATACCGTGAAAATTAACTGCGAACTACTAAGGGTTCCTGAATGCCATTAGCTATTTTTTATAGTTTGTCCAATAATTGATGGAGTAGGCATATAAACACACCAACATGCTATCCCAGTAAAGCCTCGTTTAAGTTGTGTTATAGGCAAGCTTCTTTATTGCTTTAGATACTATAATTTAAATAGAGTTAAGCAGAGGTTGAGGATAGCATACTAACAAATACAGTTCTGTTCTAACTCAAAAGTACTAAGAAAAGTCTTGATTTAAGTAAAATGCCTTTGATATGGAAAAATGCTTTCCCTCCCCTAAGTCCCACATTGAATGTCCACTCTCATCTAAAATAAACAAAAGCTTCTCTTTTTTTTCCCCTGAGTTTATTTATACTGCAAATCTCTTCTTTTAAAACTCTATTATTATCTCTTTTATGCTTTAAGATTTTTTTCTTTAATTTTCAACTCTCCCCTACAGAAAATCATTTCAATGTCATTTTACTGTATTTGTCTTTGTTATTTAATATTGTTCCTACATTCAAGTTCCATTAAACTTCTTCTAATGGGAACTTGAGTTGTGCTACTTCACGCATAAATAGTGTAACTTTTCTTTAACTGTGGTGTTTGGAAGTTCTCTTATTTATTTGTTGAAATCTCCATATTATTGTCGCTTGATCTTCATTATAACCTAAAATCTGTTTTCCATTTCCACGAATTTTTGATCATGTTTTCATAATTTCTACATCGGAAGGGGATTTTCAGATAACACTCAAGTGTCCAATACAGAAAATTTTACTTCTAGATGATGCTTATTAAAAAGTATTATTTTTTATCCATAAGGCTCAATTATTCAAGTATGAAATAATATTACTACATTTTTCATTTTAAGTTATTCAACATTTCACACTTTTTTTTAATGTGCAAAGATGTTGTAGCTATAGGTATTCACAAAATTGTCTTTAGCATGTAAGTTTAGGAATTGCAGCCTTTAATCGATTCCAAATATCTAAATATATGAGTATTCCTACATTATAGATTAGCTCTTCCAAATCTTTATAGTGTTTTTCCATTTTGACTTTTCCCTTTTCTTCCATAATTTTGTTTATGTGGTTTTCCTTATGCAGGTTAATATATTTTTTTTTTTTTATAATTTTGTTTATTTATTTTTTCCCCCCAAAGCCCCAGTAGATAGTTGTATGTCATAGCTGCACATCTTTCTAGTTGCTGTATGTGGGACGCGGCCTCAGCATGGCCGGAGAAGTGGTGCATCGGTGCGCGCCCGGGATCCGAACCTGGGCCGCCAGTAGCGGAGCGCGCGCACTTAACTGCTAAGCCACGGGGCCGGCCCAAGGTTAATATTTTATAGACACAGTTTCAATTTAACAAAGATACATCAATAGTAATATAGTGTATTTTTAATTTATGAATAAAAAATATTTTACATAGGTTCTCAAAGAGACTATCATTAGTTTCGGTTCAGCTTTGCCTCTTTTTGGTAAGAAACATATTTAATGCATAGAACTTTCAAATAGTATTGAAAATGCACTGCCATATACTTGAGTTACACAGAGGCCCTTGGCATTAAGATGTACATAATTTAAGTGAAAAATAACTTTGGAGTAGTTATGCCTTTTGTTACATTTGGAAATGTTTCAACATAAATGTGTGCACAGTTACTGGATAAAGACAAATAAGATTATTGGGGATGCAGCGTAGTATATCAGGGAAAGAGTAGTATTTGGGGTGAGAAGAGGGGGGTTGAATGGTGAAGTTAATGATTGCTGTCCCAGTTGTCTGAGCCTGGGTTTCCACATCAGTAAAAAGAGTCACAATAGCCAGACACATTATTGTTGTGCAAATCAAAAGGGCTTAGGATATCTTATAGTAAAAGTCAGACATGCAGTGAATAAAGATAAAGGTACTTCAGTGGATAGAGATAATCAAAAATATGGAACGGATGAGAAACACACCTTCTAACCATGAGGTACAGACAGTTTAAAAATTGTGATCAAACATAAAGTTTGAATCCAGAACCACAATTAAAAAGGAAAAACCCTACGTTTTATGTTTCTTACTATCTCAAATGAGGATGCCCACGTTTCTCCAGGGAAAAATCACTTTTCCTTAGAACCCAATTTTAAATGGAATTTTTGTAAGTAAAACTGAGAAATAGTTTCCTCTGTATAACAGAACTTTTTTAATCATAAATATAGTCCAAGTTGAAAAATAGAGCACAGCATCAAAGCAATCTGTTTAATTATATATTTTTTTCTAATTTTATTTAGACATGTTTTTCTTATTGTACCTTTGTATACCCATTGTAATAAAAGACAGGGAATCATATCCCACCATTCTAATTGTGAAACCCCTCCTCTAATTTGATAACCATCAACGAGAGTCATGTTTATGATTTCAAGGTTGGAGGTGAGAGTGTGACATGATTAGAAACCAAAACTTTTGGTTCAGAAAATTTAGGTGTAGTTTACTGTCATGGGAATGTTGGAACTGAACAAATTGGCTACTTTTCTGGTAAAGACAGTGGACAGGGCTTTGTCTACACAATTCAAGAAGTATTCAACAAATATATATATATTTTTTGTATTATGGTAGGTATTATTTAATTTTTAGTGAGTACATGTCATGGGAAAATTCATAAACTGTATTTGAATCCTTATCTCAAAATAATCCCCTTTTCATACATAGACAAACTACGTCCGTCATTTTAAGCTCATGAAATAAGCTAGTTAGTTTCATTTACTGAGTTTGGAGAGAATAGAAAGTTGAGTTTCATTGGTATATAGTGTTCGAGAATAATTTCTAATCTTATCCTTTATTTCCTTTTGATGTTGTTATTAATATCACCTTTTTTTCTTCAAGTATCCTTTAATGCTAAATAATTACTTTCGCCCAGAAATAACTTTTTTTAATTT
>JAQQSS010002372.1:0-13599 GCA_028646465.1 Rhinoceros unicornis | reverse complement strand
TTAGGCTCAGGGCCTTACAATTGCTATAAGCCTCTAGCCTATTAGGTCTCTTGTCAGTTCTCTGAGGATTGCAGCTGGGTGGGGCTGGCCTCAGGCACAGGAGCACCCAATTGTTTCAGGCTTTGGAAGGTGGGGCAAACCCCCTGTGGGTCTTTGAGAAGCACAAGTCTTCTGCAGCTGACAAGCCCTGCCATGGCCCAATTTTATGCTGACTGCATTATTCATTCCAGTTAATCTATTATATATATTAATGGAAGAACATCAGACAAGGAATAGAGAGGTCAGAGTACTAGTCTCTTAAAGTCTCTGGGTTTTAGGTTGAACTAGAGCTATCCTAGGTCACTTCCACCTCTAAAATTCTACAATTTCACCATCCTGCAAAAAGACTGATCATTTAGAATACATCTCCAAGGTCAGAGAGAGAAGGGAAGTACAGACAGATGATCCTAACAATCACCTTTTGCCATTTCCCTAGAGGCTGAGAAACAGGCAGATCCACTAGCAGTCTTGTGTGGACTGACTTAGTGTTCAGGACCCACCAAGGAGGAGGGATTCTGGCAAATATCCTAGGATTTTAGTTGGAAGCCCAAAGAGCTAAACTCTTGGAGTAGAGAGTAAAAATAAACTAGCCCTCACAAAGACGGAAACTCAGCCTCCAGTCAGCTCAGTCTCTGATGGGTAAAATGATCTGCCCCATCCTAATTTACAGAAGCAAAGGTGAATCTCTCCAGAGGAAGATAACATTATCCAAAGCCTCAAATTTTCTTTGCAATTTTTCATGCACAAAGTCAGTCATTCAATCAAAATTCCCCCTACATACCAGGAGATAAGGTGAAATGACCAAAAAACAAGAGAGAAAAAGAGACAATAGAAATGGATCACAAGAGGTCCAGATATTGGAGTTTACAGACAGACTTCAAAATATATGATCCCCTTCCCCTCTGGTAATCACTAATCTGCTCTTTGTCCATGTGTTTATTGTCCACATATGAGTGAAATCATGAGGTGTTTCTTTCTCTGTCTGGCTTATTTTGCTTAACATAATACCCTCAAGGTCCATCCATGCTGTTGCAAATGGGACGATTTTGACTTTTTTTATGGCTGAGTAGTATTCCATTGTTTGTGTGTGTATATATGTATGTATGTGTGTGTGTGTATATATATATATACACACACACCACATCTTTTTCCATTCGTCAGTTGATGGGCACTTGGGTTGCTTCCATCACTCTTTGAATTGTTGATTTCAAGTTATTTGGATAAATACCAAGTAGTGGGATAGCTGGGTCGTATGCTATTTCTATTTTTAATTTTTTGAGAAATATTCATATTGTTTTCCATAGTAGCTGCACCAGTTTGCATTCCCACCAGCAGTGTATGAGGGTTCCCTTTTCTACACACCCTCTTGAACATTTGTGGTTTTTTGACTTGGTGATTATAGCCATTCTAATAGGTGTAAGGTGATATCTCATTGTAGTTTTGATTTGCATTTCCCTAATGATTAGTGATGTTGAACATCTTTTCATGTGCCTGTTGGCCATCTGTATATCTTCTCTGGAAAAATGTCTCTTCATATCCTCTGCCCAGTTTTTGATTAGGTTGCTTTTGTGTTGTTGAGTTGTATGAGTTCTTTATATATTTTGGAGATTAACCCCTTGTTAGATATATGATTTGTAAATATTTTCTCCCAGGAGTGACGTCAGCATCATAGTGGAGTGAGCTTTCCCTGTAGACACTCCCCGTTAAGATACAACAAAAACAACATTCATACACCAAGAGAAGACATTCACATAACAGAAAAGACCTCTGAGAGACCCACACAGCCATACGTCTGAAGGTGGAGGTGCTGGAACCGCTAGAGGAAACTGAAGGAGGTAAGCAGAACTCCTCTCCTTCCCAAATGACAGCGACCCTGGGACTGGGTCCACATGGCTCTGGGGGGCAGGGTGGCGCAGCCTTCTGTGGGAGAACCATCACTCTCCAAGTTCTCACACAGCCTGTGGGAAATTCCCATACTTAGAGGGGACTTAACTGTTCCAGGGGTGCCTGCATCAAGCTAGCACCATAGGAGAGCAGATAGTGAGGGAAGCGCAAGAAGCCCCTGGGATCAAGCAGGGAAAGAAAGAGCCCCTCCCATCCGAGACTGCATGGCTCTCAGAGACAGAGGGGGGAGAGGCAACCATCCTCAGGAAAACGCTCTCCAACCTCTCTCAAAGCCTCTGGGAAATTCCTATATGGAGGAGACTTAAGTGTTGCAGGGGTGTCTTCACCAAGCTAGCACCCCAGGAGAGCAGATAGCGAGGGAAGCACGAGAAGCCCCTGGGAGTGGGCAGGCAAAAGAAAGAGCCCCTCTCCACTGCCTGGCGCCCCAGCAAACTGGTCAGCCAAAGCGCCCACTGATCACAGTGGGCTCAGAATACACAGCTCTTGACCTCTACCTAGTGGCAGCAGGTGGAAGCTGCGACCAGATATTTTCAGAATGAGGAAAAATAAGCCCATGCCATCAAGCAGTATGCAGAAATATATTAAATCTCCAGACCAGAAGGAAAATGACAAGCAACCAGAAATCAACCCTGAAGGCACAGAAATTTATAACCTAAACAACAGAGAATTCAAAGTAGCTATCATAGAAAAGCTCAACAAATTACAAGAAAACACAGACAGACAATTCAACGAAATCAGGAACTTCTTCACAAAGATTGAAACTGTAAAGGAAAACCAATCAGAAATGTTGAAGAAGAAAAACACAATGGAGGAGATAAAGAAAAATCTAGAAGATCTAAAGAAAAGAGCTGACAATGTGGAAGAAAGAATTAGCATTATTGAGGATAGGAATGCAGAAATGCTCCAGATGGAGGAAGAGAGAGAACTAAGACTAAAAAGAAATGAAGAAATTCTCCAAGAAATATCTGACTCAATTGGAAATTCAACATAAGGATTATAGGTATTCCAGAGGGAGAAGAAAGGGAAAAAGGAACAGAGGGCTTGTTCAAAGAAATAATAGCTGAGAACTTCCCAAACCTGGAGAAGGAGCTGGAAATACAAGTGAATGAAGTCAATAGAACTCCTAAATATATCAACATAAAAAGACCCTCTCCAAGACATATAATAATAAAGCTGGCAAAAGTCAATGACAAAGAAAAGACATTAAGGGCACCTAGACAAAAAAAATAGCATACAAAGGAATCCCAATCAGCCTCTCAGGCTATTTCTTGGCAGAAACTCTACAGGCTAGGAGAGAGTGGAATGACATACTAAAATTCTGGAAGACAAAAATTTTCACCCAGAAATACTCTATGCAGAGAAAATACCTTTCAGATATGATGGAGAAATAATAACTATCCCAGATAAACAAAAGCTAAGGGAGTTCACTGCCACAAGACCCCCACTACAAGAAATGCTCAAGAAGGCCATCATACTTGAAAAAAAAAAGAAAGGGAATATAAAGCTTTGAGCAAGGAGAAAAATAGATAGACAAAAATCAGAAAAATTGCAGCTCTCTATCAGAATACATTAGCAAACAATTATAACATCAAAGATTAAGGGAAGGAAAACACCAAAAATGAATATAACCTCATCACTTTAAACACCAACTGACAATACAAGATGGAATAAATTGTGACAACAAGACAGAATGAGAAGAGGACAGGGATGGAATCAGCTTAGTCTAAGGTAATAAGAGGCCATCAGAAAGTAGATTCTCTCAACTATGAGATTTTTTTATACAAACCTCATGGTAACCACTAAACAAACAGAACAGAGACACATAAATAAAGAGAAAGCTAAGAAAACCATCATACAGAACTACCAGACTGAATTGGTAGTGCGAAACACACAGGATGAGAAACAAAGCAAATGCAAAAGAAGTGGAAAGTGAGTTAACAAAATAGCAACATTAAACCCTCATATATCAATCATCACTCTAAATGTAAATGCATTGAATTCTCCAATTAAAATACAAAGAGTGGCAGTATGGATTAAAAAACAAGATCCAACAATATGCTCCCTCCAGGAAACACATCTCAGCTCTAAAGACAAACACAGGTTCAGAGTGCAAGGATGTAAGACAATACTCCAAGCTAATGGCAAACAAAAGAAAGCAGGTGTTGCCATACTTAAATCAGACAAAGTAGACGTTGAGATAAAACAGGTAATGAGAGACAAAGAGGGGCAATATATAATGACAAAAAATGAAGTCTCACTTGTTTATTTTTTCCTTTGTTTCCCTTGACCAAGTAGACATTGTATTCAAAAAGATCCTTCTAAGACCGATGTCTAAGAGTGTACTGCCTATATTTTCTTCTGGGAGTTTTATGGTTTCACGACTTACCTTCAAGTCTTTGATCCATTTTGAGTTAATTTTTGTGTATGACAAAAGAAGATGGTCTACTTTCATTCTTTTGCCTGTGGCTGCCAAGCTTTCCCAGCACCACTTACTGAAGAGACTTTCCTTTCTCCATAGTATGTTCTTCGCTTCTTTGTTGAAGATTAGCTGTCCACAGATGTGTGGTTTTATTTCTGGGCTTTCATTTCTGTTCCATGGATCTGTGTGTCTGTTTTTGTACCAGTACCATGCTGTTTTGATTACCATAGCTTTGTAGTATATTTTGAAGTCAGGGATTGTGGTGCCTCCAGCTTTGTTCTTTTTTCTCAGGATTGCTTTAGCAATTTGGGGTCTTTTGTTGCCCCATAGGAATTTTAGGATTCTTTGTTCTATTTCCGTGAAGAATGTCATTGGCATTCTGATTGGGATTGCATTGAATTTGTAGGTTGCTTTAGGTAGTATGGACATTTTAACTACGTTTATTCTTCCAATCCACGTGCATGGAATATCTTTCCATTTCTTTATGTCATCATTGATTTCTTTCAATAACCTCATAGTTTTCACTGTATGGGTCTTTCACCTCCTTGGTTAAAATATTCCTATATATTTTATTCTTTTTATTGAGATTGTAACTGGGATTGTCTTCTTGAGTTCTCTTTCTGTTAGTTTGTTATTAAAGTATAGAAATGCAACTGATTTTTGCAAGTTGATTTTGTACCCTGGAACTTTGCTGTAGTTACTTCTAATAGTTTTCCTATGGATTCTTTAGGGTTTTCTATATATAAAATCATGTCATCTGCAAAGAGCGCGAGTTTCACTTCTTTGTTGCCTATTTGGATTCCTTCTATTCCTTTTTCTTGCCTAATTGCTCTGGCCAAAACCTCCAGCCTATGTTGAATAGCAGTGGTGCGAGTGAGCAGCCTTGTCTTGTTTCTGTTCTCAGAGGAATGGCTTTCAGTTTTTCCCTGTTGAGTATGATGTTGGCTGTGGGTTTATCATATATGGCCTTTATTAATTTGAGGTATTTTCCTTCTATACCCATTTTATTGAGAGTTTTTATCATAAATGGATGTTGTATCTTGTCAAATGCCTTCTCTGCATCTATTAAGATGATCATGTGGTTTTATTCCTCATTTTGTTAATGTGGTGTATCACATTGATTGATTTGCAGATGTTGAACCATCCCTGCCTCCCTGGTACAAATCTCACTTGATCATATTGTATGATCTTTTTAATGTATTGCTGTATTCAGTTTGCCAATATTTTGTTGAGGATTTTTGCATCTGTGTTCATCAGCGATACTGGCCTGTAATTTTCCTTCTTTGTGTTGGCCTTGTCTTGCTTTGGGATCAGGGTGATGTTGGCCTCACCGAATGTGTTAGGAAGTGCTCCATTTTCCTCCATTTTTTGGAATAGCCTGAGAAGGACAAGTATCAAATCTTCTTTGAATGTTTGGTAGAATTCTCCAGAGAAGCCATCTGGTCCTGCATTTTTATTTTTGGTGAGGTTTTTGATTACTGTTTCAATCTCTTTACTTGTGAGTGGTCTATTCAGATTCTCTATTTCTTCTTGATTCAGTTTTGAGAGGTTGTATGAGTCTAAGAATTTATCCATTTCTTCTAGATTGTCCAATTTGTTGGCATAGTTTTTCATAGTATTCTCTTATAATCCTTTGTATTTCTGTGGTATCCATTGTAATTTCTCCTCTTTCATTTCTCATTTTATTTGAGCCTTCTCTCTTTCTTTCTTAGTGAGTCTGGCCAAGGGTTTGTCAATTTTCTTTCTCTTCTCAAAGAACCAGCTCTTTATTTCATTGATCCTTTCCACTGTTTTTTTTTGTTTGTTTGTTTGTTTCAATTTCATTTATTTCTGCTCTAATTTTTATTTCTCTCCTTCTGCTGACTTTGGGCTTTGTTTGTTCTTCTTTTTCTAACTCTTTTAGGTGCAGGTTAAGGTTGGTTATTTGGGATTTTTCTTGTTTGTTAAGGTGGGCCTGTGTTGCTATGAGTTTCCCTCTCAGGACCCCTTGAGCTGCATCCCATATGAGTTGGTATGGTGTATTTTCATTTTCTTTTGTTTCCAGATTTTTTTTTATTTCTCCTTTAATTTCTTCAACGATCCATTGGTTGTTCAGCAGCGTGTTGTTTAGTCTCCACATCTTGGTCACTATCCCTGCTTTTTTCTTGCAGTTGCTTTCTAGTTTCATAGCATTATGGTCAGAAAAGATGCCTGATATGATTTCAATCTTTCTAAATTTATTGAGGCTTGCCTTCTTTCCCAGCATATGGTCTATCTTTGAGAATGTTCCATGTGCGCTTGAGAAGAATGTGTAATCTGCTGTGTTTGGATGGAGTGCTCTATAAGTATCTGTTAAGTCCATCTCGTCTAGTTTTTCATGTAAGTCCACTATTTCCATATTGACTTTCTGTGTGGATGATCTATCCATTGATGTAAGTGGGCTGTTAAGGTCCCCTACTATCATTCAAACATTTTTTATTTTGATTTTTTTTTAACTTGCATTTTTCAATAACAGTATAAAGGCAGTCCTCATTCTGCACAGTTCCAATACACACAAATTTCAGTTACCTTAGTTTGGTTAAATACCACCAGTTCCCCAACAGCATGGTTCAAATTTCAGGTACCATGGTACATTATTGTGAGTAACTGCACTAACTTCACTGCTAACTCTTCAATCTACAAACTACTATATAATAACTCACGTTCATCATAATCAGTGATCAGTCATGTCACTTCTTTCACAGTCTGTCAGTGACTGGTCACTGGGTACCTGTTATTCAGTCTACATAAAGACAGTAAGGCGTGTGAGGTGTGTTCCTTTCTTGTCTCCCAGTGATAAATCCACATAACATTTTACAAAAACAGATAATCAAAAAAGGGAATTGGCCAACAAAGATGAACCTGCAGAAAAAGAATAAAAGCAGAGAGAGAGAGAGAAAGGATAACATTGGAAGGGAAATTCAAATCAAATACAAATGGAGTTATAGACAAAATAGCTGACCATAGGAATATTAACACTGGTGCCATCCGAGAGACCCTACAAACAAGAGCCAGAGGAACAAAGAGAAGGTAAACGTATCAACACAAATGAGTAAAGTGATTATGATGAAAAGGATGAATATGTCCCAGAGGAAATGACATCAGCAAAAATGTCACATTAAAGGAGCTCTCAAATACATTTGACAACATTGAAAATGCAAAGGACATAATGTGGAAAGCTGATCCAAACACGAACAGGGGCACAGGCATACCTCGTTTTATTGCACTTCACTTTACTGTGCCTCACCGATACTGCATTTTTACAAATTGAAGGTTTGTGGTAACCCTGCATCAAGGAAGTCTATCAGCACAATTTTTCCAACAGCATTTGCTTAACTTCATGACTCTGTGTCACATTTGGTAATTCTCATAATATTTCAAACTTTTTCATTATCATTGTATTTGTTATGGTGATCTGTGATCAGCGATCTTTGATGTTACCATTTTAATTGTTTTGGGGCACCACAAACCATGCCCATATAAGACAGTGAACTTAATTAATGTTGTGTGTATTCTGACTGCTCCACCAACCGGCTATTCTCCCATCTCTCTCCCTTTCTCGGGCTTCCCTATTCCTTAAGACACAATATTGAAATTAGGCCAATTAATAACCCTATAACAGCCTCTCAGTGTTCAAGTGAAAGGAAGAGTTGTACATCTCTCACTTTAAATCAAAAGCTAGAAATTATTAAGCTTAGTGTGGAAGGCATGTCAAAAGCTAGGCCTCTTGCTCCAAACAGTTAGCCAAGTAGTGAATGCAAAGGAAAAGTTCTTGAAGGAAATTAAAAGTGCTACTCCAGTGAACACATGAATGATAAGAAAGTGAAATAGCCTTATTGCTGATATGCAGGAAGTTTTAGTGGTCTGATAGAAGATCAAACCAGCCACAACATTCCCTTAAGTTAAAGCCTAAGCCAGAGCAAGGTCGTAACTCTCTTCAATTCTATGAAGGCTGAGAGAGATGAGGAAGCTGCAGAAGAAAAGTTTGAAGCTAGCAGAGGTTGGTTCATGAGGTTTAAGGAAAGAAGCCATCTCCATAACATAAAAGTGCAAGGTGAAGCAGCAAGTGCTGATGTAGAAGCTGCAGCAAGTTATCCAGAAGATCTAGCTAAGACAATTAATGAAAGTGGCTACGCTAAACAACAGATTTTCAATGTAAATGAAACAGCCTTATATTGGAAGATGCCATTTAGGACTTTCACAGGTAGAGAGAAGTCAGTGCCTGGCTTCAAATCTTCAAATGACAGGTTGAATCTCTTGTTAGGGGCTAATAATGCAGCTCATGACTTTAAATTGAAGTCAATGCTCATTTACCATTCCAAAAATCCTAGGGCCCTTAATAAGAATTATGCTGAATGCACTCTGCCCATGATCTACAAATAGAACAAAGCCTGGATGACAGGACATCTGTTTACAACATAGTTTACTGAATACTTTAAGCCCACTGTTCAGACCTACTGCTCAGATAAAAAGAGTCCATTCAAAATACTGCTGCTCATTGACAACGCACCTCATCACCCAAGAGCTCTGATGGAGATGTACAATGAAATTAATGCTGTTTTCATGCCTGCTAACACAACACTCATTCTGTAGCCCATGGATCAAGGAGTAATTTGGACTGTCAAGTCTTACTATTTAAAAAACACATTTCATAAGGCTACAGTTGCCGTCGATAATGATTCCTCTGGCAAAGAAAATTGAAAACCTTCTGGAGAGAAGTCACCATTCTATATGCCATTAAGAACATTTGTGATTCATGGGAAAAGTCAAAATATCAACACTAACAGGAGTTTGGAAAAAGTTGATTCCAACCCTCAGGGATAACTTTGAGAGATTCAAGACTTCAGTGAAGGAAGTAACTGCAGATGTGATGAAAATAGCAAGAGAACTAGAACTAGAAGTGGAGCCTGAAGATATGACTGAATTGCTGCAATTTCATGATAAAACTTTAAGGGATGAGGAGTTGCTTCTTAATGGATGAGCAAAGACAGTGGTTTTTTTGAGATGGAATCTACTCCTGATAAAAATGCTATGAAGGTTGTTGAAACGACAACAAAGGATTTAGAACATTACATAAACTTAGTTGATAAAGCAGCAGCAGGGTTTAAGAGGACTGAGTCCAGTTGTTTTTTTTTTTTTGTGAGGAAGATCAGCCCTGAGCTAACGTCCATGCTAATCCTCCTCTTTTTGCTGAGGAAGACCAGCCCTGAGCTAACATCTATTGCCAATCCTCCTACTTTTTCTCCCCAAAGCCCCAGTAGATAGTTGTATGTCATAGGTGCACATCCTTCTAGTTGCTGTATGTGGGACGCGGCCTCAGCATGGCCGGAGAAGCGGTGCGTCGGCGCACGCCCAGGATCCGAACCCAGGCCGCCAGTAGCGGAGCGTGTGCACTTAACCACTAGGCCACGGGGCCAGCCCATGACTCCAGTTTTGAAAGAAGTGTAGGTATCAAACAGCATTGCATGCTACAGAGAAATTGTTCATGAAACGAGGAGTTAATCTATGTGGCAGAATTCATTTTTATCTTAATTTAAGAAATTGCCATAGCCACCTCAACCTTCAGCAACCACCACCCTGATCAGTCAGCAGCCATCAATATCGAGGCAAGACCCTCCACCAGCAAAAAGATTGACTCACTGAAGGCTCAGATGATGGTTAGCATTTTTCAGCAATCAAGTATTTGCTAATTAAGTTACGTACATTGTTTCTTTAGACATAATACTAATGCACACTTAACAGACTACAGTATAGTGTAAACATAACTTTTACATGAACTAGGAAACCAAAAAATTCATGTGACTCGCTTTATTGTGATATTAACTCTATTGTGGTGGTCTGGAACTGAACCTGCAATACCTCCGAGGTATGCCTGTATTATAATTTGCAAGGCAGAGAAATGATGCTCACTCCATATTGTAAGTTACACAAGAATAAGACAAGCACTGTTCAAACTCTCTTGATAAGTTTTTTTACAAAGAAATAAAACATTTTAATTCTCAAGGCATCTAATGTTTTAAATTATAGTGTACTAAATATTTTTTCATTTTCCCTTTACATTTATAACAGAAGAGAGTATGTAATGTTTTCACAAATATTTTTAAGTCACAGAACAATCATAACTTTTGCCATTGTCTTGCATGTTTTCAGCTTGCAGGGTCCTATTATAATGGTCCCATGCTACGATGTACCATGTACATCTCCCACGTTAGTACATATGTACCTACATTATTCTTTTTAAGAGCTACATAATACTCTATATGCCTGATTACGTCACCTAATGCTGCATATCAAACCACACCAAAACTTCGTGATATAAAATAACAATTTATTAGGTCTCACAATTCTGTATATTGACTGGGCTCAGCTGGGCAGTTCTGCTTCACATGCTATGCATCAGGTTACTCATGCAGATACTTTCACCTGGTAGCTTGGCTGGGGCTGGAATTTCCACGATGTTCTCTCACTTCAGTGTCTCTCCCTACATAGCTTCTCATCATTAAACAATCTATTCCGAGCTTTATGGCATGGCAGCTGGCTTCCAAAAGGGTATATGCCAAGAGAACAAGCCCTCATGTGCAAGTATTCATCAAGCCTCTGCTTGGACACTTTTGCTAACGTCCCATTGCCACATGGCCATGATCAAGGCTAAGTTAATGTGGGAGTAATCTACTTAAGGGCATGAACACTGAGAAGTATGGTTTACTGGAAGCCATTAATCTGACAGTATCACTTATTTACTGCCTGTTGACATTTAGATTGTTTACAATTTTTCCCATTATAACAATATAGTAAATATTATAGAAAAATCTTTGCGCAATTGAGACCACACAAGAAATTATCCTAGATAAAAATGTAAACTGCTCATACTGAATGATCAGGAAATTCTACATTTTTAATTTAGACAGATAAAACTCATATTCTATTTATCATCTGTACTAATTTACATCAATAAGGAAAGGATATAATAGTATTCATTCCTGAAAAATCTTGCCAACACTGAGAGTTATTCATATTTTTAATATGTTTCCAATAATTTGCATTTATTTTATTATTAATAAAGTAAAGCACATTTTTGTATATTTTATGATTATTTGTATTCTTTCTTTTCATTTTTCTATTGGGTTGTCTTTTTTTTTTTTTGGTTAGGAAGATTGGCCTTGAGCTAACATCCACTGCCAATCCTCCTCTTTTTGCTTGAGGAAGATTAGCCCTGAGCTAACATCTGTGGCACTCTTCCTCTATTTTTTTTTTTATATGTGGGACGCTGCAACAGCATGGCTTGATGAGTGGTATGTAGGTCCGCACCTGGGATCCGAACCTACCAACCCCGGGCTGCTGAAGCAGAGCGTGCGAATTTAACCACTACACCACCAGGCCAGCCCCTATTAGATTGTCTTTTGTAGAAATATTTTGTAAACAAGGTTATTGATCCTATTTTCCATTTTGCATGTTGCAAATATTTTCTCTCGGTCACTTGTTTTTTAACGTTGTTTATGGCGGCTTTTATCCCATAGAACGTAGTAATTTGTATATCACCATATCTAGCCATCTTTTCCTTTAGGAAAAATAATCTCTACTCCCAAGACTATAAGAATTATTTCTTATATTTTCTAGTATTTGTATACATTTTTTTCTTTGCATTTAGGTTTTTTCTTTTAAATTTTATTTTTGTGTCCAAAATTTATTGACTGTCCTTCCTTTCCTCCATTGGACTGATTTATTCCTTTACTGATCTATTTATGCCTGCAACGGTGTCACATTTTTAATTATTAAAGCATTAGAGCATGTTTTAATATCTGATAGAGCAAGCAGCACTTCATTCTTTGCAAATTTTCTTGTCTATACTCATACATTTCTTTTTATTTTTGCAGTTTTATTGAGATATAATGGACATATAACGTATTAGTTTAAGGTGTACAATGTAATGATTTGATATATTTACATATTCATACATTTTTCTTATAGATATAACTTTAGAATCATCCTGCCAAATTCTGAAAAACATTCCATTGGGTTTTGATCGGCATTGCATTAAATTTTTGGATCCTGTCTTAGTCTGTTTGGGCTGCTATAACAAAATACCACACTGTGTGGCTTATAAGCAATAGAAATCTATTTCTCACAGTTCTGGAGACTGGAAGTCTGAGATCAAGGTGGCCACACGGTCAAGTTCTGTGTCTGGTGAGAGCTGCTTCCCAGTGTATAATTACATGGTAGAAGGGACTGGGGAGCTCTGCTGGGCCTCTTTTATAGGGGCACTGATCCCACTCACGAGAACTCTGCCCTCACGAACTCATCACCTCTGCAAGGCCACATCTCCTAACACCATCACCCTGGACATTAGGTTTCAACATATGAATCTGGGGGGGACACATTCAGACCATAGCAGATCCTTTGAAGGAACCTCTATAAATGAAAAATGTAATCACTGAAATTAAAAACTCAAAGCAGGAGTGACGTCAGCATCATGGCGGAGTGAGCTTTCCCGTGAACTCTTCCCCCGACAAGATACAACAAAAGGAACAGTCACAGACCAACAATGGAATCCCAGACAGTGAAAAGCTAGAGCAGAAAGATCCACACTGCCGCACATCTGAGAGCGGAGCGTGCTGGGCCCCTGGAGGAAGCAGGGAGAGGTAAGGAGAACTCCTCTCCCTCCCCATCAGATCAGCGATCCCGGTCCGCGCGGCTCCCAGAGAGGGGGGAGGGGCAGCCCTCTGCGGGGAAACCGTAGCTCTTTGGGCTCTCTCAGCCAGTGGGAAACTCCCGCACAGAGGACTCAGAAGAGCCACAGGGCTACCATCAACATCTGAGCACCCCAGAGAGCGGATAAAGAGGGGCAAACGAGAAGCCTACCACGTCAGGGACCCAGAGGGCAAAAGAGAGAGCTCCCCCCTCCCCACGAACTGGACCCTGCAGCTCAACCGACCAGACCAGACCCAGGGATCCGCGGCAGGCCTGGTCAAACGACCCGACCCGTGGATCACAGCGGGAAAAAACAAAAAACAAAACTGCAGATCGCAGCAGAAAAACCGGGGCAGAGTGCAGGGGGCTTAGACTACACAGCCCTTTACCACCAGACAGTGGCGGCAGGTGGAAATTGCAACCAGAGATTTCCAGGATGAGGAAAAACAAAGCCAACACAGGAACCACAATGCAAAAATATATGAAATCACCAGACCAGAAACAAAATGACAAGCACCCAGAAATCAACC